>OMLP01045336.1:1469-21344 GCA_900302685.1 Spondyliosoma cantharus
ACTCATTATCACATTATAATCTCATTTTATGAATCTATTTTTAGACAGCAGTTATCTGTGTTAAGCCACTGTGTGTGTGTGTGTGTGTGTGTGTGTGTGTGTGTATGACGTCACTGGCTTTGGAGGAAGCCTTAGCCGGTGGATACACAGAGATGCAGTAGTTTATTGTAGAATAAGTATGTTAAGCACTGGGACCATCTGTCACGTAAATCCTTCACATCTGTGACTACATCAATAACTTGGGTTTGGACGGGGGCTTTTTAAGGGTTAAATACATGTCAGATTTTTTTTTTTTACAAATGTCTCTTCCTCAACACTTGGGCTTCCTCCTGTGTGTGTAAATTAGGTGTGTTATCTCTTTAAGAACACGTTAACGTACTTCATGTGTGTTTCTACGTGTCTGCGAGAGGTCTGTGTGTTGACAGATGCTCATGAATGACTGGAGATAAGAACAGACGACAAAGCCAGGATGATGAAACAGTGAAAGGAGTTAAGTCAGATTCATCTGGCGACTGGCGTCTGTGTGATGTCAAACAACGAAGTCTTCAAGTACCAGACATGTCCATTGGTGGAATGTAACTAAAATACATTTACTCAAGTACTGTAATTGAGTAAAAATTCAAGGTACTTGTACTTTACTTCCCTTCTGCTCCTCTATACCTCACAGGGAGATGATGTACTTTTTACTCCACTACATTTGTCTGACAGCTATAGTTACTAGTTACTTTTTCAGATTACACATTTTCATACTGTTTCTGTCCAGTAGAAACCATCTCTCTCTGATTTGATATTTCATTTTTCTGATAAACTGAAGGATTGTGTAATCTTTTGTGTGTTGCACTGGTCTATCTTAATGTGCCCATGTTTTTTACATTCAATCCTCTGTGTTTTTATGGTTTAAATCATCCACTGTTACGAGTTTCATTTCTTGTTTATTCATACATTACTGTGTATTTTTAAGTTTTTGTGTGTTTGATGTAACTTTGATAGCACTTTATAATGCTGGTTTTGATAAATACTATGCAAATAAATCCTCACAGAAAAGCAACGCTACAAACATGATGACACTTGATATTTTAAATGAGCTCAACCTTAATCGTCTATGTCAATAAAATCTAACATACACACTAATGCAGCAGTAATATTCATCCAAAAACAACATATAGAGAGGCATATTAAGTACATAAGTAAAATTTTGTACTTAACTTGAGTATTTCTATTTTCTGCTTATATACCACCGCAGGATAGAAGCAAATATTGTATAATTATTCAATACATTTAGATGATCACATGAGTTACTAGTTACTTTGCAGTGTGTATACTGCATCAGAGCCAAAGTGATGCATTTCTAAATTTATTTATTTCATATTTTATCAGATAAAAAACAAAAAATGATTTCAATGATCAGACAAATGCTCAAAATCAGACCCGACAAACGTCCAGGCTGATGATCGGTCGACCCACAGTTCACAGTATAAACTGTATACTTGAACATTTTCCATAACATTCTGCTGATAATACTTTCAAACTTTAACTTAAGTAAGTTTTATACCTTTTTTACTTTACTAGTGGAGAATTTTCAACACTGTGATATTAGTACTTTTTCTTAAGTGAAGGATCTGAATACTTATTCTACCACTGGTCATGTAACATACTTGTATCATACGTCTATGCGTTTTTTTTCTAGTATTTTAGCCAGAATGTTACTTGTGTTTCAAGCTCTTTGCCCTACTGGCCTATTTTCCTTTTGCCCAATATGTCAGAAACTGTGATCAAAGTACTTTTGAATGAGGTCATCGTAGTCCCGGACACTACAAACAAGAAAACTGCTGTTTCTTTTAATATGCACATGCAGTCACATGCTACCTGTTTACGCATCTGCATCTATGTCTATTTAAAGGATATAGATTCCTGATGTTTTTCAGCTTCTCACTGAGATTAAACACGGCCCAGTGGGAAAGCTGTCCAAGCCTTCAAAAACAACAATAAATCTCTCTGAAGAATCTTGCAGTGGATTAATATATGTCTTCATATCTTTTTTTGTGACCCTGAAAAAAGGGCCACAAATCAAATTCTCTCTCAGGTTTTATTGATTTTACTTCAGACAAACCTCTGCTTCTGTCGCAGACGTGGGGAAGAGAACTAAGGTTTAATAAACCCTGACAGAAAGCATGTTTGTTGACCCACATTTTCGGGGCTATACAATATATCGATGTCTGTCTTGTCGGTAAGAAAACACAGTAGGCAAAGTAGAATGTGCAGGCATGATACGACAAAAAGTAAAGTTCCCCTCCAGTCAAAATGTGTTTTTCTTCTTGTTCCTACAGTTTAATGTTGAGTTTGACACCAGAAGTCTGTTTTTTCACATTCGTTGCAGAAAGTGTAAATACCCTCTGTGCTCATTTTATGAGGCGGGCCTCCGAGCATGATCTGTGACATCACAAATGGTTTGGGAGCCAGTCCTGCTCCAATATCCAGCATACACAAACACTGATAATGGACTTTACAGTGAAGTAAGAGACACCAGACATTCCATCGGCATGTTGGTGAGTAGATGATGATTGAATTTTTCATTTTTGGGTGAACCATTCCTTTAATACACGTGTGGATCATGGCATTGTTCATTTTACGTACCCCTGTCCGAGGGCAGCGTATCTGGGCGTACCACTCCTGGCAGTACAGACACACCTGGACACCCTGACCGAGGAAGAGGCCCGCCCACATGATGACGTTGCACACGGGGCTCCGTCGCTTGTCGTTCATGGTGAAGTTGAACACCACTTAGAGAGGATGACACGAGGGAATTACGTCAGTGACTTGTTTGTGTAAAGAATCGGGAACAGTTTATTTGTGTTGTTGCAGAAAATGCGAGGCCGCTGGTCAGGACAGGGACAAACAGCTAAAGCGTGAAAAGTACAGAATAAAACATTTTGTTGGATGACTTCTTACTGAGTCCCAGAGGTAAAAGGACACAATACATAGGTGTACTTTCACTTAATGTAATGAGAGCTATCATCTAAAAATGGCTATTGAATGCTTGTTAGAGTGAATAATTACAGATCTTAACTTTGAAAGCTTGAAGGCACAGTCCAGATTGCAGAAGAGGACATTTGCATATCTTTAACAAGCTAAAGACAGACAACTCAAAGACAGTGTTTTTTTTTACTTCAGCGACGATAATGAGCTACTTCAGCAGCCATCGTTTCTGTTTATATTACTGTAAAGACTGTTCCCTGAGTAATGAATGTGACCCTCACCTCCGAAGATGCCAAAGAGAACAAACATGACAGGATAGAAGAAGCCGAAGCCCATGGCGAGGGCGTACTCGTGGACGAGGGCAGAGACGATGAACACGGAGAGCATGGCAGCTGTTCGGAATTTCCTCTCCGACAGCTGCAGGGATCAGAGCGAGAACAGAGAGGGTTCGGATCAAAGTTCAGGGGTCAGGCTGGTTCACTGGGGAATTTGTGTCACTAGAATTGCAGGATGAGTGTTGAACTACAATACAGACTTCAGGGAAAAAACCCATCAGGGACATCACAGCATTATTTTATTAAGTATGCTGTCTTGGCACTTTGCTCACCCAGAGGAAGTCTCTGTATCCGTAGTAATAGAGCCAGTCATGAACCACCACGTTCCAGGTCCGGTAATAGTTGGTGAAAGATGTAGAGTTCCACCAGTCCTGGGAAATCAACACAGAGCGGTAAAATGAGTGTGTGAATCAAAATAAAAACAGAACAGAGAGGGATCACTTCGGTTTCGGGGCCTTTTTAAGTGATACTGGTGAGAGCCAAACCTGTATGAGCTTGTTCCCTGAATTTTAATGAAATATGAGCTTAAATCTCAGCTAGAGTTTCAAATACTATAGAGGTAAAGTGGTTGCGCTTAAAGTAAGAGGAAGGCTCTCGAAGAGAAGAAAAACAAGCACAATAGTTTTAGTTTATGCCTTTTTTTCAGTGTGGCCTAGTTATTTATCAGAGCCAAGAGTCTTTGTAAACAGCTGCGTGGTATCACATACTATCAGGTAGTGTTGCACAATATTGGATTTATGCCCAAACCCCCGACATGCCAATATTTTCTGTCTCACATTGTCCAATTTGCAGATGCCAGTACAGATTATTCACATAGTTTTGTCCACCGAAAGAACATCAAGTCTCTCTTAAATTAACATATTATAATGCCTACACTTACTGTGATGACCATCTGGGCAGATGCAGACATAAAATGCTTCACATTCAAAATAAGATAACGACTTACTCAACTGTTCACGTTGCATGCTTAATGATTGATTAAAGTGTCTGATCGGCCTGTCGTACTGGTAGATTGTTTTATCATGCATCCCTGTTATCAGAAGCAAATAATGAGATCAATAAAACCCGATCACCGAGAGCAGATTTCATGGATGGCGTCAAAAGACTGTTTCTGACTTTGACTGCAAACCAGATTATGTCGCGCTTGGATCTTCTAACTCAGTAGCTCAAAATTCTATGAAAATACGCTTATTTGGTTTCCTCATGAGATTAATATGAAAAAGATCGATACCACTCTCACATGCAAGAGGAATGGAGCTTGGAGGAGGTGATTAGCTTAGCCTAGCGTAAAAGGTAGGATGCGGGGTAAATTGTTAGCCTAAAAAAAATACCAACGATGTGTGGTTTTAGGGGGACCTACAGTATTTGTTTAAACCCTTCGCCTAGCCACCTACTACTGCAGCTGAGATGCTTGGCCTCAAAGTCTGTACCCTGCTTTTATTCTACACAGTAGAATTGTTACTTTTTACATTATGGTGTTTGTACAGATAGGCTGCAATGTTTTTTTTTTGTGTTGGTAGGCATAATTTGTTTCTTTCCAGAGATACCAAGCCTCCGGGAAAAGTGCCAGGCTTTTAAGCCAATTTTCAGAGTGGCTTAACTGTGCAATTCCAACATCACGTGACGCATTGAGGCTCAAAATTGTTTTTTCCCATGAGCTTACATCGTGAAAGAAGCAGCTGTAAAACAGTGGATAGCTTTTTTTTTTTTTTTGAGCGTCATAACCTTCAAATGACTCTTCACTCATCAGAATTTGATCCCTTTCATCCAAAACCACTTAGAAGAGCCCCGTTATAAAATCATTTTAGAAATCTCACACAATGCGGAAGATCCAGGTCATTTTAAAACCGGGAAGTCAAACCTGTTCCTGTTCTCACTAAAGGCCCATGAGAGATTCAGGCTAGTTTGTTTCTTGCTTTGCATGTTTTCTAGGCTGGCTAACTTCAGGCTCTGGCTCCAGATTAAAGGCATTTAAATGCACCGTCTAAAGAAATGTGCACACAAGCATCCCTTTATAGCCATCCTAATTTAAATTTTACGGGTTTATTAAGTATGCGGTCAAGGTAATATTACCCCTTTGGCCAACACTGGAACAATTACAGTGATGTTTATTGATGGGTGTTGCACAAAGTCAAAATAAAATACATTAAAAAAATGTTGGTTTACACAGCCAAAAGCCTATGTCATGTTTTTTTTTTTCTCTTAGAGCAAACAGCATCAATAGAATATAATAGGCGGAAAAGTGAAACCGTTTTGGGACCACCAGGCCACCGGGCTGTAATTTCACTTGTCATTTATCAAATGTTTTCCCCGTTTTGGAAAAGCAAGCACATCTGAAAAATGCTGCGTTCACGGGAGAGGCGGTGCGACAAAGAATCAGTCAAAAGCACACACCTTGTAAAACATCCTGTCAGCGAAACGCAGCAGCTCCCCGAAGAGGTTGAGCCAGCAGTGGAGGAAGGCAAAGAAACACAACAGCAGGAGCATTATACCTGAAACAGACAGACAGACAGAGAGAGAGAAAGAAAGAAAGAGAGGAGGGAGTCGTGAGGAACACTTTAATCCTGGGCATCGCTCCCAGCTTTCTCATAAGAATTGTAACTTGACACTGATGCTCTCATATCTGCACTTAGTCAAACAGCCATTCACTTAAAGAGAGCAATAAACACACCGGTCTTTGATACCTGCATCTGATTTCATAACAGCATCTTTAATCTTATCGCAGACATAAAAACCAGAGACTCATTCCCTCTATTACCATGTTAAGTGATACATTAACCTGACTGACTCACTCATACAGACGAGCGACAATAGAGGTTACAAACAGAAGGGATGTTACAGGTGGAGTCACGGATGACCTTTAATTTATATGTTTGTTTTGCACATGACTTCCTCCTTAGATTGCCTCGAAAATGTCGAGATTGGTAGAGAGCGGAGCATACGCTACCTGGTAATATTGAGTTGAACACAGCCAGAACCATCGTTCGTTTACTAAACGGCAGGTTGGTCTCCTGCGTGTGGAGGGGCACACAAAGGCGCACCAGGATGAAGTAGCCGTAAAACAGGCATCCCAAGATCTGCAATTTGAGCAATAAAATGTAAGTGGATACAATGAGCTCCTGAGGGGAAAAACAGGGTATTCTTGATGATCAGCACTAGAATGCGAGAGATAGTGGTGTGAGCCAAGATATCACATAATAAAGCTATCAAGCACCTTTAGTTTATGATTGCTTCATCTTATCACACAAGTGCTATGAACAACTTTCAGGTTGAATGCTTCCTAAGTCAGTAACCCCGCGTAGGCCTTCTATAATGTAATCTGACAAAAAGGTGATCTATGTGAGAATGAATACAAACTGTCAAAAGACCATAAAAAGAGTTTCATCTTACCATTCCGAGTGTGACACCAACGTACTTCCATCTTATGTGGGAATTCCTGCAGACAAGAACAGACAGCATATGTTTGATATCCCCTGTGGACTCTTTACATTTCTGGAAACCACAGATTTGTTACAATTTGTACATTTCAGACATCTTATATCATAATGTGTGTCATATCACAGTAACATTACATGTATAAGCGCTGACTTGCATGTGAGGAGGTGAGGAGGGTGGCGGTGGTGCTAAAGCTGGGCGAAATAGCTGTCAATTGAGAACCCTGTTCGAGGTAGTGCTTCAACATTTATAAGTGAGACTACTGGATATTTTTAAGGTGACGCTGGGATTTGTGGGGACAGAACCAGCCAAAACATGATGGTTTCTTAACCGTAACAAAGTGGTATTTGTGTCAATCAAACCAGAACACATGCACAGTGATGTTAAAACATAAAATCTAAAACTGAACCGAAAGAAATGTATAGTTTTAACAAATCCCTGGTTTGGAGAAACTTATGTTGCCAACATTCATTCTGGCTATTAGGTTGATATATCACTACTTTACAAATGCATGGTATAAATTTATACATATTTGTGGCCTGACAGTTTGCTTTCCTTACAGTATATGAGGTAAAATTATTCAATTATTAATCTTTTTACTTGTCATAGCAGGAGAAGCAAAAGCCTTATTGATAACGTTAGCGATGGCTGTGCTCTGTTCAGGTGTCCCAGTAAACCACGACAGTGGTGAAAGTCTTCTAGTGAAGCAGCATGACCAAACCCAGGACACTGAAACAAAACAACTCAAATATGGACTTGAATGCAAAATGCTTTTACTTTGCCTCAAATTCTAGGATTCTGTTGGTTTGTGGCAGAAAGTCAATAGGACGTCTTCATCATGTAGTTGTGCCCGCATTAGAATAAGACAGCAGAGAATAAGCAGCAGGTCAGAGGGAGAACATCTCTTACCGAGGATATGATTCCCTGTAGATGAGCGTTGGACAGAAGAGGAAATACAGGTAGCTGGAAAACGTTGGAAATCTGGGACTTTCTCCTGAAAAGAAAAGGCAATTTGATAAATAAGACCATCAGAGTGAAGGGGTGAAGCTTTGAGCCATAAAATCTGGCAGTAAAAAAAGCTTTTAGCAGTTGCCTTGAATGACTTTGACAAAAAGGTTTGGGTTTAAATATTTTGGTGCATAAATAACTAATAGACAAAAGTTTTGGAACTGATCCTTGAGGGCAACTTCAACTGTCAAAGTAATGATGCTTAAAGACTCAGGTTGTTATGCTGCAAGTCTGACAAGTCTGAAGGATCCCTAAAGAGATAAAGCTTTTTGTTGAAGAGTAAAAACCAGAAAAAGCTGCTGTGATGCTCTCGCCAAATCCACCAGACTCCATTTAGAGTATCAGTCATTTTAACATCGTAAACAAACTTCATTCACACTCAGCAGAATGAAGTGTGAGTTGGTTGCTAACTAGGATTACATTGCAGACGGTGTCTGGACTGCTTCCAAAACGATTTGTATCTATTAGACATTTAAACACCAGAATAAGCCAAAAAAAAAAAAAAAAAAAAAGGTCTGTGGTTCAGACATTAGCTTCTCATTTCATTCTTCTCGTTTCATTATGTGGCACATTACCAGCCATTAACACTTCCATTTCTAAAACTTAATGTAGGGACTTGCAAACAAATGGCTGTCTTTAAAATTAAATGGCACAGTAAGTTTATCGCAAAATCGTTAAAGCCATTATGTCCAATGGTCTGCACTTCAGCCTCTAATCTCTTTTGCTGAATTATGATTTGTACTTCAGCCATGAATGATATCTGGAAATGGCAAAACAGAGCTTCTTTTGTGGAAATGGCAAAAGCATCATCTGTGTTAATCAAGGGACTTTTTGTCAGTCTCATTCCGACTCACGTTCACATTTCTATAAAGCCATTTTCTGTCAGTTTTCCATCACTGCGGTGAGTAAATATCCCCATTTATCTCGACGAGTTCACAGTCAAAGGAGTCACATTCTTCACCACAAACAGAATTTTACAAGAGGATCTCACAGGGATTCACATACTTGAGCTTATTTATTGCATGTGGGTGTTTTCATTGTTAGTTTTAGCTTCAGCATGAGTCATTAGGTGGGGATCCTGCTGAGTTCTGCTCTAGTCACTTTTTTCTCCTGCGTCTGGGAGTGTCACTGTGAGTAATTGCTCTGCCCGAGGAGTAAATGCACCTGACATCAATACAATACAATACAGTACAGTACCTTCCTTTGGTGGATTCTTCATAACAACGGGGGCAGTTTCTCTTATGAACGAGTAGCTCTTCATCAGGAATCGAATCTGAGGGAAAATCGATACAGATGTTTTGTGAAGTGAAGTGAAGCACAGCACAGCGCGTCAATAATAACAGCTTCTACTTTATTACATGAATTGACAAGATGTCTGAAGATGAGACATCTTTGTAGCATCAAGCTCACGTTTTCTGTTTTCTGTTTTCTGTTTTCTGTTTTTGTGTTATTGACGTAAAGATGTTTGTTGACTTCTTCTGTAATTAATCAGGAGGAACAACAAAAAGGGAACTGGGCGGCATGACAGGGCGGACAGAAACACAGCTGGAGAAGTGGTTTGTCCTTTCAGTCTGTCACAAACTGCACTTCATACAGCAGGGAACCGCTTAATCTTTTTTGGGGGCAATTAATTTAATGAAACAGATTTTAAGTATGCATCAAAAATGAATATGGCACAGTGTATGGGCAGCATCAGAATTACAAATACACTCTGATTGGACCCGTGCAGGTCAGATGAGGACCCAGCTTCCCAAAAGCATCTAAGCACTGGGATTATCTCACCATCAAACGGAGCTAAAACGATCTCAGCGCTAAGGCGGTTTTGGGAGACCGGGGCTGCTGTAATAAAGAGGATGAGGACGTATTACAGTGTGAGTGCACGATGTTCAAACGTTGGCTACACTGAGATCTACTGTCTCTTTTGGTGCCCTTCCAGCTGGAAGTCTCTCATCTCCAGCTCTGGCCCGTCAGGCTTTTTCTTGTTGCAGATGATCAATGAATATCATGAAAGCTACAGAACAGGGTGTTACTAGCACAGGTCATTCCTAAGAGTTTTAATTGGTTTATTCTGTTGGATCTCGATGTTATCATTGCAATAAAACAATCATACTGCGGGAAGTATTATTTAAAAAAAAGAAAGAACAATGCTTTTTGGAACCGAATGTGAACTAACAAATGAATCACATCGGCTGTTTGGTGTCATCGACTTATTAATGCAATAGCGTTTGGCTGCAAGCTGACTAATAAGATCTAATCACATTCACACAAGTGGACCAGTTGGCCTTCATAATCTTTCTATTCTCATTTTTACTCTGTTGATCTCCAACACCAAAAACCTCCTCTCTGGTCCTGCCATCTTGCTAAGCTTTTATCATCAGCTGCTTCTGTACTGTTACGCGCTAAAGGGGGGATTAGCTCTTCCAGCAGGTGGAGGTGAGGCTTTTTGAAATGCTATATGAACTGCAGCAGCATAGCTCTCGGCTGAGCGATGGCTGGCGACTTAAGCACACTGCAGGGATTGAAGAGGTGTCACATACTGTATGTTGCAGGAGTGAATGTGAGGCAGAAGGCTTTTCTACATTAAGTATATACTGTAGATTTGTTTTCTATAGGCAGTTGATTATCAGGAGAAACTGAAGTTAGCCTCTGTAATCAACATAGTTGAAAACAAAACTTTTTTGTGCTTTTTGATGTCGGATGGAAATGATTCAGACAAACTTGTCTTGTTACGAATCAGTCAACATATCTCCCGGTGATTTACTTCTGTGATGAGCAAGAACATAGTTGTTAACATCCACCATGTTTTCAGTGAGGCTCTAACATGGATGTTATCCTTGATCAGTACGGCCTGAGGCAGTCCAAACTTTTGCACTCCTGTTCTCCATGAATATGACAAAGAAGAGTGTGTAACTTTTTGAGAAAGTCATCATTAATCTGCTGGAGGACGAGTCTAGAGATACTTGATATTCACCAAATTCAGTAAATCGGATACATAACTTTTTAATTTGTAACAATTTATTTTTTCGCTTTTGTTTTTGTTGACTTCTAAATGCTTTTGCTTTTTAATCATTAACTACCACTCTTTAAGACATTTTTAATATTCTCTTATTGTCTTATTTACATGCCCCTGTGAAGCACTTTGATTTGCCTCGTGTCTGAACGGTGCCACATAAATGAACTCACCTGCTCTAGTATCACAATGAACCGTGAGGCTGGTGGCAGCTGGTAGTGTACAACCACGTGAATCGGGAACTGTCCCAATACGTAGGTCTGCACTGCACACAGGGCCAGACCCACGCCGATAGACAGCCCTAACTTAGAGGTGGATCTGTGGTACATAGATCCCCAAAAGACCAGGGCGTAGTAGGGGACGAGGAGGGTGTAGGTGAACATCACAACCCAGGCCCAGGTGACCGTCCCGAGCTTCCCAAAGGCGTAGAACAGCAGGTCGAACTCCAAGACCAACCTGAGATTGCATTAGAAAATGACAAATTATAATCGTTAACTGCTGACAATGGGGAGGTTATTAATAAGAGGAGATTTAGAGGCTGATTGTAGTTCAGGAAAAGTGCTTCAAAACTAAGCCAAGATTAGGACAGATTGGTGATGCACTCCATTTGCCACTGTGGTCTGCTTTGGCTTCAAGCTGGGTTGTGAATAACCCCTTTAAATGATGTTAAAGCATGACTGGCTTCAACACACGTCAGGCATCGCTAAGTGCATAGAATATTTTCCCATTACCTTCTCCCACCTGAAAAGACCCCTCTGGCGACAATAATAATGGATTTAAAATACCCAGTCGATGCAGCTATGTCAAAGGATTTGTTTAATTCAACAGAGTCACTTGCAAATCAGACATCATTGTTTTGCAAGACATCAATTTAAACATAAAATCAGTGCTAATTCGATCGAACGAATAATTTGCAGACGGAGAAAAAGTTGCCTGCTGGGATTTTCTTCCAGGGAGAAACTTAAGAATGAAACTCAACAACCCTGCGTCTGTGAACAGAAACCAAATCATTACCAAGCTGCCCAGAGCAACAGCAGCAATACTCAGAGGGACTGATTGCACTATCTTTCTGCTGCCAGACGAGTAGAGCGGCTGGGATCGAGTTGTGACACAATGAGGAGAAAAAATAATAAGATAAGAAGTGAGTAATGCATTTTTTTAGGCTTTGGGGGACGTTCAGGGTCAGAGTCCTAAACGTGCACGCCTACAAACACACATCACACTGACCTGCCCTGGTCGATGTAATCGACAGCCAGCGTGCTCATGCAGAAGATGAGGAGTACGGCGATGAACATGTGGTAGATGGTCTTGATGTGGTTGATCTCAAACAGTTCACTGATGAAAAGGAAGAAACGCAGAGACAGAATCTGTAATAATACAGTTTTTAAAATGGCTCCATGGTGCGTTCATACCCATACCCGATGTGATGTATACATGTTTATTAATAATAATAATAATGGATTGGATTTGTATGGCGCTTTTCAAGAGACCCAAAGCGCCTGACAGGGTTCCAGGTTCCATTCATTCACACACAGTCATACCGGTGGTGGTAAACTACAATAGTAGCCACAGCTGCCCTGGGGCAGACTGATGGAAGTGTGGCTGCCATTCAGCGCCTACGGACCCTCCAACCACCACCTCAAACCTACAGCAGTCATACACAATCACACGAGGCAAGGTGGGTGAAGTGTCTTGCCCAAGGACACAACGACCATGACACAAGTGGCAAGGGCGGGGATCGAACTACCGACCCTCCGAACATTGGCCAACCCGCTCTACCACCTGAGCCATGTTTGCCCCGACGCCCTGACGATGGGTTTATTCATCTATAATACACACAAACATGCCTGTGGGTGTCATGGTGCTGTCATTGCAGTTGCATTATGTTGCATTTAGTAGTTACTAGTGTTTTTCCACTCATTACCCTCACCTGTGTATTCGTCATAGTGATTTCACCCTGATTTTATTGATCACTCTTATGCGACCAAATTAATGGTCCTATGTAATGTTAATTGTAAGGTCCATACTTTTATTTTGGGTGTCTACTAGATTTACAGGCTTTAATGTTCAAAAAACACATTATTTCTCTCATACTGTTCCTTGTTGCAGCTATTCTCTATTCACCGTCTGTCTGAAAATGTGCTTCAGTGTCCGTCTCTTTAAGATCAGCCAGCATGCCTTGGCTGTGCTGACATCACAACCTTGTTGAAATCCTGACGGCTCGTTTAAAGGCACAGTATTGCACAGAGTTGCTTTATTGTCAAAAAATAAAAAATAAAAACTGCTATATCATAGGCAACTGGATGTGTTTCAGTTTCTTGAATAAGATATAGCACTTGAATTAACTTGACCTTGACCTAGAAAAATCTAAATCTGAGTTTCTTCAATATGGGAAATTAACATCAATAATAAAAATAATCATTAATTGCAGTGCTATATTGAAGTTAACACTGGTCTGGTATGTTTACATTCTCAAAGTTATAAATAGTCTCTCATACTTACTCCAACAGTGATCGCCGGGCCACAAAAACTTTGCCATTGTCCATCCTCTGAGAACTAAAACAAGCAAAGACAAAGACGTGTTTTACTGCAGTCAATGCGATTATAAATACGTCTCCCCCGATCAATAAGGAATAATGTGTGCTGGTGAAAGCTGCCTCTTCCTCCACCTCACCTGGATGGGGGTTTCTTTGTGGTCTTTCCATTGACTGAAGGGATTTGGGTAAAAGGTTGGACGGACTCAGTCAGAGCTACGTCCAGTAAATTACTGAGCTGATCCTGGACCTGCTCCAGGACTCTCACCTTCACCCTCTGAAGGAGGACACGCAGGAGAAAATGTTTGTTTAAGCATTCACAAAGCTCTATTAATGCTCTATTAATGAATTACCCCACACTCTAAATACAGAACAAGATGCATTTTTTATTTTGCACAGTTTTAAAATCATTGCCTCAGGCTTTCAGAACAGCACGATTGAGGGATTGAAACTTAAGATGGTATGTGGTAGTTAAGTGTTACCTGTGCGTGGTTGTGCCACTGTGTTAGATCCTCTTCCTGTGCAATATTACGGCCCCAGGCTGCATAGAGAAGAACATAAATTACAAAAGATTACCAGCCACTACAAAATAGGGTAAGATCACACATGAAGTAATAATGAGGGAAAAATTAAGAAGGAAAGGTAAGAGATAAATGCGACTCCCCAACACACTTTCTGCAATAAACATACATTAGGCAACTTAAAAAAAAGCAAAACTAGTTATATCTTTGGCCTCATAAAAATTGTATGAATCCCCAGATCTACTCAAAAGTATGTAATTCATCTTTACAGTGGAATTCTACAGTAAATCTTTATATTCCTATCACCTTTTCTAAACTAATACTGCATATATAGAGAGAATTATTTCTGTCTGTACACAAATAAAATATGCAGTTACTCCCAAAAAAGCAACACAATGTAACCCAAACAAAAACAAAAAGATGTTTAATATAAATGTATGAGTGAGTAAATGTAATATTGACCATACCATGACTGGCGTTTTCATCTGACTGAGGGGCCTTGAGGTTTCGGTGATGCAGTCCGTTTGGTGGCTCGGCTGTCGTCATGGTTACCACTGGACTATCTGCTGACACTCACGCGGACGGTCCTGAGCACATCAAAGCTGTAGGTTAGTCTCATAAACACTTCTGTGTCCCCTGAGGATAAATGGTGGACATCAGAATTTGATACGAGTTCTGCCTTGTGATATGTGACTGATCAACGCTGCCTGGTTTGCACTGGCCCAATCTCGTCTGCTGTTTGTTGGTGAGATACGGATGAAAGAGCATAAAGGCCTCACAGGTGGGTTTATTCACAACAGTTTGGGTGCACACATGGCTCTCTTCCCGATCATAATCCAAAGTAAATCCAGGATGAAAACCCCCAATACGTGACGCCAGCCCCCTTGTCCCACACTGAGCAGGTTTAGCTGCTTTATAAATACTGTGAAATAATCATAATGCTCAATCCACAGAGAAATGCACACAGCCCATATCCAGAACCTGACACAACTATGCAGTCCCCAGAACAGTTACAAGAACATCTGCCGAGCTGATGCAATAACATGGTGGATGGTGCCTGCCCAGGCCTGTGAGAGCTGACCAATCAGAGCAGACTGGGCTTTTTTTTTCAGGAGGGGGGGCCTTAAAGAGACAGGCACAAAAACGGAGCGTTCAGACGGAGTGTGAATAGAGGTGCTGCAGCAATGAACAATAAGAGAAAAGGAATGTGTTCTTTAAATATTAAAGCATATAAAAATGTTCTAGCAGACACCCCCCCAAAAAGTATGAGCCTGAATAAGTATAAAGAATAATATATGACCTTTAATTTTGTCTAATTACTTTGGTCAATAAAGTATCAATAAATAGTGAGAATCACGCAACCAAATTCCCAAATTGACATATTTAAATATCTTTTTTTGTCTGATAAACAGCACAAACACAAATATATTCAATCTATTACCAAATAAGGAAAAAAAAGCAGCCAATAATTTGGTGGGTTTTTTTATTAAAAAAATCACCTGATTAATTTTGTGTTGGTCAACTAATCAACCAATAAAATAACTGTTTCATTACGGCACTTAAAACACCAAAAAAGTATGAACCTGAACGTCCGTATAATTTGGGGACTTTGAGGGCTGTGACATCACTGAACAGAGATCAAAACTTTTAACCCATACAGAGCAGAAAACAAAAGTTGTAGAAGTTTAACAATGTGGACTTGAACTACAAATTGAGAGATTAAATGAGGTCACAGGCTCATTGCTGGCAGGTTGCCTCATGCCGAAAGAGCATTAATATTCCTGATGAGCTTCAGTCCCAGGGTGGTGAGCTCACTCGTGTGAATCCCAAACTGATAAAGTGCACAAACTCCTTGTCTGAATGTAGACACATATAAGTCAGGGGTTTTTGAACGGAGGTTACCTTCAGTTCTTTACCATAACAAGAAGGTTACTATCAGTCAATGTAGCTCAACACAAACAATGTAAACAAATGATAAAGCCGCTGTGACTGTCCCCAGTGGAAGTTAACACACATTATAGATAAGATAACCAGAAGACTGACTGAGAGCTGAGACTTCAAAGGGGTGACCTCATTTTCTAATCCATGCTGTTTGATCACATCTCAGGAGAAATGTCAATATAGCTGATTACCTTTGCATAGATATACTGATACTGCATTTCTGGCTGAGGATTATGAGATGGTAAAGAACGAGTGGAAGAAAAACACATTTTTGAGCAGGTTACCCAACCCTTATTCTTTGGGGTAAAATGAGGGTGAGGGGTCATGCTTGGTCACAGCTTGCAACTTGCCTCCCTTTTACCGATATAGGGAACAAATTAATCATTAGACGCCTGGACGAAGGATGACGAAGGTGAATCAAAGCAGTTCTCTTCCAGTACTACAGAGCAGCTTCTTTCTTTAAGCTGAGAGCCTCATCATCTCATCCCCAGCACTACGCCATAAAAACAGCTTTCATTTTATGACTGATCCAACCCAGTTGAATAAGTTGGAATCTGACCCGGTGACAGGCATTAAGAATGCCAATCTTCTCACCAAGGGTCTTGTTTGCTTATTTAGGTCTAAATATTAATTAGTTTATTGTTTAAGTTTTGATTTACTCCACCAAAAAAGAATCAAGAATACGTTTCAGTTAATCTCAATCTTATTTGACATCTTAGCCATTTCAACTTAATTTGGCAGTTAAAGGGTAAATTCACCAAATTTCCAGATTAAATTATGTTCACAGGTCTTGAGGAGCACTACTGCACATGTGAAAAGAAAGTTGCATAAAGTCTTTTGTCTTTTGTTTGAGTGTTACCTGATAAATTGCCTCCAGTGAAGTCACTCAGTGGCTATGCTGCATTGTGGGTAATGTAGGCTCCAGTTTCTGAAAAGCAGTCCAGGTGTATAACACTCTTGGACTCATTATGGACATTTTAAAAACAAATGATCAAAATCGTTACAGCACAACCAGAAATCGTCTTTTTTCCCCATGCATTCTTCTTCCTTTTAGAAAACTGGCGCCTACATTATCCACAATGCAACAGATAACATGCAGATTCCTCTGGAGTCACAAAAAGTTTTATACTCTTTTATTAGGCAAATGCAATGGTACTCCCCAACACCTGTAAACATACTTTATTTTGGGAAATCGGTGGATTTATATTTAAAAGGATCCAAAAAATAATTATTTTTCACTATTGTTCTGTATATTGTTTGACGAGCAGCTCTTGATTAAATCGCAGCTTCTCTCACACTTAAAAACCAGGTCATGATCCTTTTCCTATAAATACTGACTGACCTATGCCACACTTTGATTTTATTTATTCCCCCCTCTACATTTACAGTACAAACTGAGGAATTTTACTAATGATTTACATCCATCAGAGTGTTCATTGTACTCAGTATTTTTGACATCCATGATGAACATTGTCAGATTAATACTCACAGTCTTCCAGCCGTGGGCTCGGTCAGCAGTCCACACGAGCGAGATGCACTGTTTTAATAGATGAGTCCTGCTGAGAGTGAGCTGCTGAAGTGGTTTTTAAGCGAGTGTGAGTCACAGCTCTTGTGATCTCTGTCCTCTCCTTCCCTCTGCTGCTATTTTGCACTTTGTCCCTTTTTGGCATCTAGCCTGGGGCAGGACAGGTCCTCAGCTGCCCCACCTCCCCCTTCACGTCCTCTTGTGGATGGAGGAGCGGTGGAGTTTGTACTTAGGTCTCCTCTATTCATATTTATATTATGTGTTTAACTATTGAATTTTATGCACTTTCTTCCTGGCAAAGCTGAAAATATGCAAGTCAAGATTGAGAGATAATAAAATAAATTAAAAAAAAATAGCTGCTTTGACTTGTCAGCTAAAAATACAGCGTGATTTGCTTTAGGTCAATGACTTTCTTCAGTTGGATGTTTGATGTTCACTACATGCAGAATGACGCTTGTACAAAGTGTGACTAGTTTGACTTACAAACAAACAAGACGATTTTGTGACATAATTCGAGACATCTTGTGTCCAGACAGTTGAATATTCAGAGAGTCTGGAATTTCCAACGAGGGACAATTATTATTCAGATCAGTGTGTTTCTATACTGTGTGTTTAAAACATTGGATCTTTTAAGTTTTAAATAAATGTATTTGGAAACTTTCCTGTTTGAGGAAACGTGTCTCAAAAGTTGTATAATCTCAGACTGACAACAGTCCTTTTCTTTACAGCATATATAATGTATACATCTCAGAAAGCCACAGCTACAACAGACCAATCAATCAAGATATAATCAAACTCAATGAGCAGGATGATCGCAAAGGTCGTTTACCTTTGCGTCATTTGGTAATAAACAAATGACGAAACTGTACAATCACCTTTGTGTCCTAGACAGGATTTTGGGACAACCTTTAAGCAAACATTTCATTAAACAAACAGTGCTAAACAGAACGTTTCATTTCAAAAGCATTATTTTATGAGTGGTGTTCAAGTGAACGACTGATTAACTAATAATCAGCCAGGAAGCCAAGAATCAAAAGCTCCTTGCTGCACGACATATAGCACATGGGTTTTGCATTGACAATCCACCTTTGGATGTTTATGTTAGGAGGCTATGACTCTGAATCCTGGTTTGCCCTACTTATCGATTTGTTTTCAGTGAAAGTCACCGTGGCAAAGTTGAGTTTTCACCTCACAGTCATTCAGATTGAGTTACTTCACTGAATTAAATGTTCAGTTTTTCTGAAGTTATCCTCATAATGTATAAATACTAAATAGTCTCTTAAATCTAAATAAAGATTAAAGCAATCCAGAGTTGTTCCCTTGGATTATTTTGGTTCTGATTTAGGTCATGACTTTAACCACAATATTACATTGTTGTTTGTCTCGCCTGGTTCTTCCAACATCTGACATTGATTTGTTGACAATAAACTGGACTGCAGGATATTTCGTTTTACAAACAAGCTGGAACCGCTCAGCATCACTAATATATTCCATGGACTCTCCACTTGACTTAGATGAAAGTCAATACAATAGAAAAACAGGGTTGCATGTTATGTAGCAGGGTGAATTAGTGATTGACCGATACATCAGCTGGACGATATTATCGGCCAATTTTTGCGTTTTTTACGTGTATCGGCATCGGCCAATGTGGGCTGCTGCGTTCACCGATCCGGCATTATCTGCAGACAGGCATCCACAGGCAGCTCCGTGTTGCTGTAATTCATGTTAACGTTTATCATGTACCAGACAAGTGCACCGTGATGGCCTTACTAGTGTTTAGAGCCGTTTGCACACGTTAGCATTAGCAATCCAGTTCAATGGTGGTGAAGTTTTTCAGTCAGCGTCAGCTACCAAACAGAAGTTTGTGTGTGTATGTGTGCGTCTCACTCAGTGGGACACACACGCATCACAGCGATATATGAGAGTGCTGCGCCGACTGAAAGAGAGCTTTTAAAACTTTGAGAAACAGTTTTATACCTGAATATTTATTCCTGTTAACGTTGATGCAATTTAGGACAGAAACTTGAACAGTTTGTTGCTTAATGCGCATCTGACATCATGTTATTTTCCTCTGCTAATTTATGTTCTGGGGTTGCCATTCTGTCAGCTTCTTTTACATTTTCGTTTAGACCTACTAGTGTGTTGTCTTTGCATATTAGGTGGCATAGTAGCCTAAGACATGCTCATTTTATTTTAGGTAGAAAAACTGAAACCATGGCAGTCTTAAATTACAAATCAAGCACTTTATTTCAATGGCTACTTATTTTATTTATTGTTTATTGTTTTCTTAAATGATTTAAATGTGTTGAGAAAAGACATTTTGTGATGACCTGATTATATCTGTCTTACAATATGTCAGCAAGCAATGCATCATCAAGTCTGTTGTAGATGTTGAAGCCTTTTACCCTTGCACAGTTAACTATATGCACCCATCCATATGATGCACACATAATATGGGTAATACGAATGTAAGATTATTGCACAAGATTGACACTGATCTGTGTTTTGTTTATTCTTTTTAAAGAAATGGAAGGGCAGAAAACCAACCCAGTGTGGCAGCATATCACAGAGCCTACTCCTGGAAAGGCTC
>OMLP01045337.1:3470-17210 GCA_900302685.1 Spondyliosoma cantharus
CTTTTTTTTCTGTAAGGAGAGAAAGAGCGAAGCTGGCAAACCTCAGACACAAAATAAGTCATATTTATTCTTCCTTTTTCTTCAGCTCATTAGCTTGAACACTTATTTGCTTTGGCTACAGAGGCAATCTATAAAAACACAGAGAACAAACTTTGGTACAAGTTAGACAGCTGAGCAAAACAGAATGCGTGCAAACCAGAGTGACACACTGCTGTGTCACTGAAATGTATCATCATCATATCATGTATCAGAGTTAATCAGTGGTGCCCTTAAATGTCTGTTTCAAGTGCCCTTGATCTTTGAACACACTGTGCTGCTTTAGCCGGAAACTCGATGAAAAGGCAAAAGACATTTTGTTGGGCGAACACAAAAATAAACCACCCGTCTGTCACCTAACATGGCTAATAAGTTAGTGTTGGACTTGAGTTTAAATCTTCAAAGAGCAAGAAGAATGCTAATCTCTTTTTACAATATGATTTGCTGTGTTTGCCATTCGCAGGGAGATAGTGTGTCTGGGAGGGCTGTGTGTGTGTGTGTGTGTGTGTGTGTGTGTGTGTGTGTGAGAAAGAGAGAGAGAGAGAGAGAGAGAGAGAAAGAGAGAGAGAGAGAGAAGACAGGGGACCACAAGATAAATGTTCCAATGACAGTGTTTCTCTCTCTCTTTCTCTCTCTCTCTCTCTCTCTCTCTCTCTCTCTCAATGTTTCTTGAAAAGCTGCGAATGGACGTGAGATGAGCTCATGAGTGGTGAAGAGCTGAGCCACATGGTGGGTCACACTCAAACAAGATATTATGGAAACAACCAGAAAGAGCACCCTAGGGAACATGACTGGCTGTGGCACTGCAGAGAGATTTGTGAACCTTTATGATCGCACACACACCTGTCATTCGGATGCACGTGCACACACTCACACACATATGGTGCACATGGCATGAAAAGGGAAAGTGAAGTTCCTCTTAACAGGTGA
Organism: Spondyliosoma cantharus; assembly: GCA_900302685.1. Taxonomy (NCBI): domain Eukaryota; kingdom Metazoa; phylum Chordata; class Actinopteri; order Spariformes; family Sparidae; genus Spondyliosoma; species Spondyliosoma cantharus. Next base: position 4,437 of record OMLP01045337.1, read on the forward strand.
CTTTGGTTACCACTGGTGACCATGTTGTCACGATGTCAGTATGCTCACTCTTTTAAGAATGTAGAGCGATCTTAGGTGAGGAAAAAACTGTTTTTGTGTCATAACTAACGCCATTGATTACTGAACGGAAAGAAAACACGCAGTGTGTTCTGACCAACCTGTGGCTTGTAAAAAGCTATTCACTTCAAAGGACAATTTCAATATCATGTCTATTTATATTCTATATTTTCAGCTTTTTGCATGTCATCATCTAAGGCTGCCTGCATTTTATGAGCAGGGTAAGGGACAAAATAAGGTAGCCTCCATCTGGTAACCCTCGTTGTCAGGTACATTCTCACTCCCAACTCACCATATATGGCAGCTTGGTCAGAGGCCATGAGCTTCAAACTATGACGTTCTACTCACCCCTTTTGCGTCAGTTTCGCACATGAATGGTTTCGCTGGCAAGTTAGCACCATTAAATATATAACCTCCAGTTAAACTGTGAAAAACAGAGCTTTTGACCAACAGTTGAAATATAATGACATGTCACAATATAATGACTTTTATTTACATTGTCAAGGTTTGGTTAGGTTTAGGCAAGGAAACTAATTTAGTTAGGAGTCAGCAAAAAAGGACTACTCAATTAGGTTTAGGCACCAAAACTACTTTGTAAGATTCAGAACCAAAACTTGTTGGCTAGGTTTAGGTAGAAAATAAATACTGGTTAGGTTTGACCCTAAAACTACTCGAGGTTAGGGGTTGGGTTAAAAAAAAAAAACATCATGGTTTGTTATGAAATAAGTAAACCAAGTTTTGTTACGCATGTGATACAAGTTAAATACGCTACATAAGTCGCCTTACAGACGTGACTCAAAATAAGATAATGTCGATATTAGATTTCAGGACACAAACACTGGTTTCCTCTGTGGAATTCCTGTGTTTGACCCATCCAGCCACCACAGACTCCTCCAAAGGTAGACTCAATATTTATACTTATCCTGGTAATATAAAAATGTGCACATTGATAGCTGTGAACTTATAGGGATGTGTTATTCATGCACCATTTGGTACCATACCATATAAAATTCTACTTTATCTATCTATTCATTTATTTGTTTCAAAGCCTTCTTGGTTGAGGAAAGACTCACTTGGGGTCCATCATCTTTTGTTAAGATGTTTCCTTGTCTTTCCTCTGCTCTGACTCCTCTGATGTGCTCAACAGGGAACAGAATGTGCAAGAAAACTACAAGTTTGTGCAATCCTGTCCTGACTGACACAGATTTACTGTCCAATTACTTCAATTATTTACTGTGTTGTTTGGGATGTATTTTGAGAATGACGATTTATGGCAGCATATTGCTTGTTTTTTTCTGACACTGTTTACGTGCAACTGCCTTCTTGTCCTCCACTGTTTTGGATCTCATTGTAGTTAATGTGCCCTAAAGTTAGGGTTACTGTATGTATGTAAATAAGATACATCAGATCAGTAGACAAGGAATGGAAGAAAAGAAGGAAGGAAGAAATTAACACGGGGGAAATAAATGAAAAGACTGTGGCAAAAGGTCAAATTTGTTTTAATTACATTCCACTGGACATTAGGAAGGTGTCGGTACATGACAGTCCTCAGCACCAGTTTGGGACCGGCTCCAAATGCGTGACAATCAAACGCTCTCCAATTTAATTAAAGAAAAGAAGATAGCTGGGTGGCACCGCTGCATCAAAACATTTTAGATTTCTGCCAGGTAAGATAGAAGAAAGCAAACATAATCATTTTGAAGACGGGACCAACAAACGGCTGGGGGAAGAAATGCTATTTTAACTCTTGTGGGTGATTTGGAAACTGACTTGTTTGGGTTTGGGGAGTTTAGCTGCTTATTTTTATCTCAATATTGAACATTGTTTATGCTTACAGATGAAGAGACTTGAAATAGCCGTTGACAAATGCCATTTTTCTGCTTGGAAATGAATCGTACTGTCATTTCAGATATTCCTACAATATCCAGTGTTCATTGTAAAGGCAGCATTGTGATGCCACCCGTGTCGACTCTCGTGGAGGAGTAATAACACACTTGTCAAGAAAGACATGTTTTCTCAAAAACATTTAGCTCAAGCTGTAGAAGGATTGTGAGAAAACTTGTGAACAGAGACACTGATTAATGTTCTGTCACCACTCAACACCCACAAAAATACAAAACAGCTTGAGGTTGAAGAAACATTTAGTAGTGATACTTTACTTCACAGTTGTTACTGATGGTCTGGAATGCATTACATAGCTGTGATTTGCTATAACTCCCACATTTTGTCTGAAATCAGCACACTTTCCCCGTTGAGAGTTAATACAATGAAGTTACAGTCAATTAAGCTTTTATTTCCAAATGTTGCTTATGTGTTGCACTGGCATTGGTAAACCACTTGATCAATTTCGTAATTTCTTATTTGACAAGCAACTTATTGTGGTCCTGCGAATGATGGCTGTAATGGCAGGATCTGACTACACAGGCCTTAAAAGACAGATGCCGTGTCCGCGTTGTCAATCATACAGTCACAAATTCTTGCAGTGACATGGTAGGCTACAGATGGGACCCTGACCAATCACGGCTTGCCTTCATGTATAAAACACTAATTTCTTTGCCACAAACATGGCTGGAGATCTCCCGCTGTCTCCCTAAAAGTATCCAGTGGTGTCACGCCTACAAATGTTGAAACTCCATGGCCCCTTGTTAATAATATCCAGATGTAACTCCACCACCATCCTCTCCACCTCCGCAAATGAAAGTAAGCCAATATGTAATCACAACGTGATACGACTCGCATTTCAGAAATTTCAATATGTACAAATGTACACTTTGCCATGGTTTGAATACAGTAAGCATAAACAACATTGTATTCTGGCAGCTGAGCTGGATGTACATGGTGATCGTAGGGGGGTCCAGGACAGAGAACGACTGTGCAGTTTAACCTGATTGCACCAATAAAATAATGTTGTTCTGCATTCCTATTAGTCAAAGTCATGGATTATGTTTTTAAAGTTGTCAAAGTCGGAGACTGTCCACCTAAGAGAGACGGCAGACAGTACATCAGACTTTGGCAGAGGAAATCGTTGATCCCTTTATTCCCTTTCCTACCAACAGTATTGATAACAATGATTCCCAAACTTTCACAAAGTTAATTTTGGGCCTAAACCAAATCTCAACCACAGCAGCGTCAGATCAGGTCTTAGATGATTTGTGAGAGAGCTGGACGGCCCTGACGAATGATGTCTCACTGCTGATGTGCTGACTGATTTTTCGGGATGTCGTTAGGCCCGCCAGATGCTGCACTGGTTGACTTCACTGTCTTCACTACATGAAATACACAAGCAATTGTCATACCTGATGCTCATTATTGTTTCTGATTCGATGCATATGTCAGGTCAGGTTGTAATTGGACTGGTATAGTGTGGTCTGATCCCAGCATAAGCAAAGAGTGTGAAGATGTTTGAAGAGAGGAGATCAAGTCGGGTGGTTTGGCACTATGACATAGTCAATATAGATTTTTCTTTTGGTTTTCTCTGGTTAGTAAAGATAACTAAGCTCTGTAACATTACAGCTTGCGAGCCACTCGTTGTGCTTCCTCCTGCACTACAATAGCACTACTGTAAAAGGAGAATTCGTATTTTTGATTTTGGGGTGCATTGTCCCTTAAAGCAGATTTATGATCAAACAGTTGCTTCATCATATTTCTGGTACTAAAGAAGGCCAATGTATAGACAGCGCTGAATAAAACTATTCTGCCTCATATTTACTCACTCTGTCGCTACAGAGGATTTTAATTTGGCTAGTCTAATGTGAGACAGCTTTCTGATTGGACAGAGAATCAGCTTTGAACTGAGCCACTACACACGAGTCAACTCTAATTATCATAACAGTAAACTAGAGCAGAGAATGTCTGACTGAGGAAAATCTATATATTATATTAAATCCAGGCATCGTACACGAACACATAAACACACGCTGTCAACAACTTTAACTTGTAGCCCTGTTGCCAATAATGCTGTGGTTTCTGCAGCAGTGCTCAGTGTTATCAATAAGTCCTTGGGAAGTTATGGAATAGACTAAATAGTCTAGTTCTGTTTGATATACACTGTTTTTTTTCTTTCCTGTTTTGATATGTCTGCCCACACACTCCTCATGGGATCTCACTTGGAAATATCACACGTTTAACATTTCCTGCGCTTGGTTTGAATTTGTTTCAAGACTTATATTTGAGGTTAGCCTTAATTGTGGCATTAAACACGGGCCATGAAAACCAGAAATTACAAAACAGACGGGCTTGGAACCAGCTTGGTTTGAAACTCCACCGATCACGTTGACAGGGAGATGAAAGGCAAGTGTTGAAGGGACATGGTGGAATCATGAAAGTCTTGTTTGTTATCACCTGGTACCAATCAAATGTCCACGTCTTTTGCAAAACCAAGATGGTTTGTTTGTAATATGCATTACATTCCACGCTGCTTCATGTGTTTACAACATCAAAATAAGTAGGGTCTGCTATACTGTTATTATCAAAACCTCCACCCATCAGTGAATTCCTGGCTTTTTTTTAGCTGAATGTCCAACTTACTTTTTCAAATACATCAATACACATGCGATCTAGGGACTGTTCCGCCTGTTTCTGCCTGTGTTTACCTAAACCACAAGAAATGTTCATCTGCTAATCTTCAACATCTTTAAAAAACATTTGTTATTGGCCTGTTGACTGATTTACAAAGAAATAGAGCCAAACAACATTTCAAAGTATCAATCAAACCCAGAAAACCCCAACCAGTTTTTTATTTTTGTGGATAGTTATTGATGCCAAAAATCATCCTCGGGGGAAAGAGTTGGTGCTGAACTCCGGAATGCCCTGTCTGCCTTACGACGGCTGCATCCATTTTTGTAATTAAGATGTTTTAATTAGGCTTATCCTTTCATGTCGGGGGAACCGTGACCACAGTTGTGCTTCTCTCTGCGAGAGCACAGAGGAGACACTGGAGTTAAACTGTGCCAGAAGAGCTGCGGTCCGCCGACCACAAACCACCGATGCATTTTAAGTGTCTGCGTCGCTCAGTGAGAACATCCTCGATGAGGTCAAAAGACCATGAACGAGGGCACATCTTGAATCCTTTCTTTGTCAACGCGCATCAGTGTCACGGCACCTTCTTCAGGACTCGCTCACTTCATCATTGTTGGTGGGCCATGTGAACAAACACGGCTGAATATTAGTGAGCCAGAGGAGTGTGGAAAAGCACATGAAGCCCTTCAGACTGGCGGTGGTAAATTAAACAGGCTTAATTGAATAAACGGATGTGTTATGTGTAACATTTTGACGACCTGGGCCGGGGCTTTCGCATGGAGGATGTGTTACTAATTCTTCCTTCCTGGCCTCGTTTGGGGCCGCTGCATTGTGTTCGGGCGGTTTTCATCAGCAGAATCTGGCTTTCACTACTATAGGTGGAGGTGGAGGTACGCCCCTCATCTGAAGTTCAAGGTCAGCCTTTGAGGCCCTGGAGAGATTGTACATCGGCCCCATGTAAGCAGACAGAAGGGCTTTTTCACTGTTTGACCTGTAAACAAACTACAGATGCAGTGTTTACTCCAACAGGCTGCTGTATAACTGTATAACATTTAGCTGACACTTTTATCCAAAGCGATAAAAGGTAATAAGTTCCCACCTCTCACCGGGAATCCATTAACACAGGAAACCGGCTCTGGTTGTGACAGCACTGCAGTTAGGGTGAGGAAAAGATGTTTTGCATTAAAAACCTGACATCTTATTAAAGATATCCAGTTTTGTGGACAAAAAACAGGCTCCTAAATGCCCCCTGTCATTATCATTAAAAACATCCTGTGGTTTAAATTGTTACAAATGTTTGAATGCATCAACGGTGGTTTCTTGCTTGTCAGATGTCTTGCCAGCTGTCACGCCACCACAATCGCTTTCCTCCTCCCTAACCTAAGTGACTAATTATACATTATGTACATGACATAGCTAGGTTTATAACTTAAAAGAACTCACCTTTGACTTCTTCTTTCACTAATTAACTAACTAACCCTTGGACACGAACAGCAGAATGAAAGTCATGCGCATGTGCAACCCATCTGCCCTTGCCCAACTTTATACTACTTCTCTTCACTTCCTCCTTTGCAGCTGTAATAATTAATACAGCCACTAGAGGCTGCCGCCTCGCAACACATTTATATATAGTTCATAATAAGCTGCTTCCATTTTCAACCCGTATGGTAGTTTTCCTGATGAGGACAGGCTCAAATGTATCCGTTGTTTGAGGAAATGCACAATGGCAACTCTTTATTCTGGCGACTGGGGGGAACAATTCAAGGGTTCTTTGAGACACTAGAGGGTCAGTTGTCCTCTGTTAACTGTCTGCCGCACACGATAATTGTACACAAAGAAAGTGTTCAGCAAAGCCAAATAATCCTACAGTGAAACAGAAAGATATGGTTTTGTATTTAAAACACCATAAATATGAATGTGACCGCAGAACTCACTGGACTTTTATTTATGGAGCTATTCAGTGTGTTGCCAGCAGTTTCATTCCACCTTTGCGAGTTCAACTATTCAAAGTGGAATTCTGTAAAAGTTACAATTTTTGTTTTCAACACTTCACAACAACCTTTCACATCTGCGACGTACGGCCCAAATATGCAGCTCCAATACTGTTGCATTAATGATCTGAAGCCCACCTCACCTCATTACCTCAGTTCCCTTCAGCGATCCACTTCTGAAGCGTGTAAAACTTTTTTCTCCAGGTCTGTTGACAACTTGCCAGACAAATCAGCAACAAGGGGAGAGAGACATGAGGATCCTTGAGGAAGAGTCGGACTGATAAGAGAAGCGAAAAAGAGTAAGATGGATCTTGGATGTGTGAGAGAGAGTAGAGAGAAGAGGTTTATTTACAATTCCGCTGGAGGAGGGATGAGCTCACGGACCAGCTGCATCTTGTGGGGAGCATAAAAAAAGGAGCAGGGAAGAGGGGGGCAAAGAGAGGAGTCAGATCAGAGATCATTTCTCATTCCCCAGACTCAGCTTCAAAGTCCTGCAAACGCAGCAGGGAGGCAAAGCCACAAATATGGCCTCCAAACTCAGCTCGCAGACAGACGCACAACATCCATTCTGTATGAACACAACCATGCAGATTCAAACGCTGCGAACATGCAGACACAGCTTGGGGTCACAGACACAAACAAACTGGGACTGCTTTGCTGAGTCTGTGAAAGGAGCAGTCAGGGTTAAGAGGTGAGGAAAGTGGAGAGGTGGGGGGTGAGGAGAAAGTCGCTACTTGGGGGACGGGCAATCATACAAACAGTCACTTTGCTGCCGGTTCTGCGAGGAAAGTGCACGATGACAGGCGTCACATGGCAGCTTACGAAGCAGTCAGGTCTGTTTGTAGTAGACGGGGAGAAGTGACGACAAGAGTTTGTAGCTGGTGAAAGCCTCATTAAGGCTCAGACCTGCAAAAGTCAATGACTGGCTGGGGCGGGAACAGGATGTCTTATCAGGAACACGAAGAAAACACATGCGATACACCAGCAATGTGACACTTACGATACACATCTAATGGCATAATGCTTTGCCGCAAGTGCTCCTCTGACTCCACTGATCAACCTTTTAGCCTACAAAATGTGGAAGAAAAATATCACCACAGGTTTTCAACACTGGCAGGAAGCACTGCGGAGCTTTTATTTCTAATGAACAGTCCTCCTCCTTTCTCAGCCCCTGCGCAATATTCCCACAGTGCATTGTTGTTGTTTCGCATTCCACAAAGGTATTGTCCCATTTTTGTGCCGAGGTATACACCAGAGGTTTCCCAGGAAGTGGTGTAATGAGCAGGGGTTGACAGGGGTTGACACGGGAGAATTAGTGCCTGCAGAGTCCCTCAGCTGGGGGCAGATGGGGGCCAAAGCCGAGGCCTTTTGTCTCTACCAGCAGGTCTCAGTCACCAGGTCCGGGCACTGAAGAGAGCCTGTAAATCCTGAGCATCGGCTGCGGTTGCAGTGCCAGTACAACTGTGCTGCAGGTTTTTTTCATGTTCAGTTCATAAAATAAAAACTAGGGTTCAGATCCGCAGCTGAGCCTTGTCTAAAATCTGGATCTCACCACTAAACATTTCCTTCTGTAACCAAGTGTTGAGTGGGAGCAAAACAGTTAAGCTAACCTCAGCCCCTATGTACAAACACAAACACACTGGGTACAACCACAAAGAGGTGGAAAGTTTGGTCAGGTTATTTGAAATCTGCTAATCCTATAACGTCCCCGGAGGAGGAAGCAGGGTTTCACACACAATTTAGAGGTGACTCAAAGAAAAAAACTCAAACCTATAAGCACAAATGTTCCATTACACATCATGTAAACCAATAACTACTGACTTGTGCATCAAGCCTACACTCTGAAACATTGTTTCCTCCAAGATCCAACATGTCCACCCACAAAGATGAAAGATAACTCCTCTAAACAGCTCCGCTCCCAGGGTGGGAGGCTAAACGAGAACCTGGTGGCGTGGCAGAGGACCAGAGAGGCAGATGAAAAGCTCTGTAGGCTGATAAGGAAGCCAGGCAGACTGGATGATGAGAAACCAGAAACGGGGCATTGTAATGGCGGACTGGCGATTTACTGTTTCTCCCTGCCTGCTGCATGTGGTCGGCTTCAGTGACAAAAATGGCCACCTAGATAGAGACAATGAGAGGAGAAGGGGAAGGGAAAGATAGATAGAGCAATAGAGAGAGACTGATGATGAACACTTTGAAGGAGAAGCTGTTGAGAAGAAGTTTTCCCTCAGTGCAATCTCCTTATCTTAATTTCACATCATGGGAGTGGTTCGAATTAACATCCACAACTTTGGAGAAACAGACGAGGTGGGAAATATGTCTAATAATATAATCTAATATAACAATAACTTGAATGGCACTCATTAGAGAGCATACCTCTGCCAAGGCCCAACAGTCCCCTTTATTTCAATCACGCCTAATCCAATATCAGATAATAAAACACATTTAAATCTGCTTGATCCTGACTTTAATTTGAACTAGTGCATTGCCCGTAGGAAGTATGCATTCCTATAGAAAAGTGGGAGGTTAAGTAGCTTTTTCATGGATGGCCAAATGAGGCTGTGTTTGAAGGTGAGACGTCAGGGATATAATTGCCCGTTTTTGACTATTTTTGATTTTACCATTATATTTCACCTTAAAAACTATTCACCTTGCCTTGTTTGGTGTCATTATTTTCAGCATAACCTCAAATGTGTGACTACAATTATTTTTTCATTTTGACATACTGTATTAACACAATGGACCAATGCAAATATAAATTGTTGTTTGCTAAATTTACAAAGTTATATGTAACTATTAATAACCATACACTCCAAACACGCTATATGTCACAAATCTCTCAACTCTCTGTCTCTTTCACGTCACTGCTGCTGTCAGTCTTTCACTGCGGTCCCTCCCACAACTTCCCCCTGTTCCTCAGCAACCAAATCACGCGGTTTGCCATATCATTTTGTGATTGGTTGGTGTGGTGCCTTTTTCCACCACTAGGAACGTAGTTTTTTGCTTGCAAACACTTCCTGCTTGCGGACACTTTCGTGAGAAAAGCCCGTTTTTACCGTCTCTTCCTGCACCAAACGCACAGCAAACATGACGGCAACAGACTCGGTCCAGACTCGTTCAGTCTCAGTAATCCACAACAGTCAGTCAGTCAGTAGATGCACAGAACGGGACCGAACCGCCGGCAAAATCCCGGTCCAGCTCACCACAGCTGCAGGTATAAATCCGCATGTTCCTTAAGGTGTGTGGTGGGATCTGTGGTGATTGGCTCTGGTGCACACGTGGCTATGGACTGTGCAGTGATTGGCTCTGGTGCGCAAGTGGCTATGGTAGCGGAATTTGTAAAGCGTTTATTAAATAATTTATTAACGGTATCTTTGTAGTCCAAACAAAGTCGACGTTGCACACCCTTAAACCATGCAGCAGCCATGTTGAAAATCTCAGGTCAGTCTGATTCTAGTGTGCAGAGATATTTGAGGCACAGATACACTGACACACAGACAGAGATTTCTTGCTTTTATAGAGAGATATGCCTACACATTTATAGCTTTTATAGATAGATTTATAGCATTTATAGATGCCAGACACTTAAATACGTCTGATTTTTTCATCAAGACCCATGTAGTACTCCCAAGAAATTAACAATCTCACAATATCTAAGAAAGTGAGAAAAACATTGCTGGAACTTTCCCTTTATCCAGATCTTCCCCAAAAGTCAGTGAGGTCTACCGTGAGGAGACCCATCCTCCATCCAAACTGGTGGAAATATGCGCAGCAGTTTTTGTATAATCCTTTGGTGGAGTTGATAAGAAAAACAACACGCACAGTAGCCTACAGACAACAATAATGCACATGGTTCCATTGTGAATGATGCTGACGAATGTGTGCCACTGTTAGCTGGTTAGCTCATTTAGCCATGCAGCCAGCAGCCCATGCAATGAACCTTGGAGCACAGGGGGAGTGTTGGTGTTTACACCACCAGCACAGGAGCTTTGGACTGGGACAGGACAGGGCTAGCTGGTTAGCATGCTAACTTCTATTAATATCTCCTTAACATTATACATATACATCATAACATGAAAATGACATTTGCATTCTGTTGATAATTTTGGTCAAGTTTTGAATGCTTCTAACTAAAATTCTTACCCTTTAAAAAATGGAGCTGAATCCAGCTAGTTTAGGTTAGTGCAGAAACTGGAGGGGCAACAGTTAGCTCGTCCTGGTCTAGAGGAAGCAAAATCTGACCTTCAGCACCTCTAAAGTGCACCAATTATTATCATTACACTTCGTTTGTTTAATTCTTAGAAAAAACAAAGTGTAAAAATGACTGGTTGTAGTTTTACAGTGGCACTATCATCCTTGAGACTCAGCTAGATGCCAAGCAATCTGAAGCTGAACACCACAACCTTGTTTTTGTGCAAACTAAAGAACATTGACATAGAATTGACATGTTGTTTAGTAAGCTTTTGAGGGGCTGGTATGCTAGCCTTGTCTCCTGCCTCCATTTGTTATGTGATGCAAAGCTAACTGTCTCCTGTCTTTACCTTCATAATTAAGGGACAAGTTTAAGAGTTATTTCAATCTTCTCATCTAACTCAGGCCACTAAGTGTATTTGCCAAGAATATCCAACTTTATCATTATCAATATCATCTGTAAATTGAGCAGTGAATATTAATTATATTGCTTTTCATCCTCGCTAACTACATTTTTGCCCCCCAAAAAACTAAAACTTTGGAATGGCTACTACAGTGCAAAGTTTGGAAGTTTATAGACATATCTGTCACACCTTCAAAGACCTTTCTAGCACACTCTTCTTTTCATGATACCCTTTTGGCTGAAAATACGAGCCCAGCGTTCACACCGTACGCCCAAGAAAAAGGGAAAAGACAAATGTGCAATGAGAGCAGGTGTCATTTTATGAGGGAAAGAAGAATGAGAGCATATTAAAGATTGAGAGAGGGGGAAAGTGGAACACTGAAAGAGAGAAAAGACAAAATAATAACATTGCTGCATCTTGACTGCAAATTCACCCTGAGTTCTTACTCTGATCACGTCTCCACATCTCCCTCCTCCTCCCACCTCACTGGGTCTCTGTATTTAATCTCACAAGGCTTCAGATCCCCCTGCATGTACACCAACACACACACACACACACACACACACACACACACACGCACACACACACACACACACCCTGACAACCTCCCACTCACCCCCTACAGCTTGTGCTCCCGGCCCCATTGTACCAAACTGATAGCTTGAACATCCAGGGAATGTGCATTCATCAAAACACTCTCCCATCTAATTAACAGCCTGACAGCCGGATGAAAGGGAAAGAATGAGTTGGTCTCTGTTTCCCTATGATTTTTTTCCTCGTTTTGCCCTACCTTTCCTGCCAGGTTTGTGGAAGATGATAACATGATGGACGGTGCTGGGAATGGCTAGGTTGTCTGAGGGATCGGACATCATGGGAGGGACCAAATGGACTAACGTGGAGATGGTTTTTGCCATCATTACTGTAGAACTTTATGCTGCCAGTAGATGGATTTTTATGTTGTGCCTGGCTTTACCACAGATTAAGTATGTCTACTGACAGGGCAGCCACCACTGAGGACACAGATGTCCTTTGTCATATGTATTGAAAAGTAGGAAACATGACTTCCCACATATGATTATATTGTCACTAAGAGGGGCTTATATTCTAAGTTTAATTCTAAGGTTTTGGGATTTTTAAAGGCCAGTTCCTATATTTTTAGTTTCAGTTTGACTCTTTTAAGCCATAAAGAAAAACATGTATCAATAAACGTAATCAAAGTGGAACCTACATTACATCTGCCCGTAGAAAAGAGAGACACAATTCATTAAAAATGAGTTTGAAATCTTAATTGAATATCTATGACTCTGTGGTGGCATCAGCCATTTGCTATGGAGTAGTCTGCTGGAGCAGCAGCATCTCAGCAGCAGACAGGAGGAGACTTGATAAACTTATCAAGAAGGCCAGCTCCACCCTGGGATGCCCTCTCGACTCAGTGCAGGTGGTTGAAGAGAGCAGGATGATGAACAAGCTGTCATCGCTGCTGGTGCAGGAGTCCCACCCCCTGCAGGTCACTCTCACAGCACTGGGCAGCTCCTTCAGCAACAGATTGATACACCCCAAGTGTGTGAAGAAGAGGTATCGCAGGTCCTTCCTTCCTGCTGCTGTGAGACTGT
>OMLP01045338.1:8272-20299 GCA_900302685.1 Spondyliosoma cantharus
GCAAGTGCGCCTCCATGACATCTCTCAAACCCACGTGAGCTACTTTTGTTCAAATGGATCGTATTTACTCTGGGTTTGCTGGAGAGAAAAGCGAGCCGGTGTGTTGTGAGAGCAGATAAATCCTGGGCGGAGGCCGAGTGGCTGACTGATTCCTCCTGTATGCAGCGATGGGTGGCGTCAGCAGGTTTCACACTGCTGGCCTTTGCATGTTTGCAGCTGGCTTGATGCAGCTGTCAGCCCGTGATTGATGAGTATCATCATTTAAAGTGTAAAAGAAAACGTCTCTGTGAAGGGAGACATGATGAACTGCCGCCTGCTGGCGCTCTCAGAGACACGCTCAGCGCTTCCTCCTCCCTCTCCCTTTTTTCCCCTCTCCCTCTCCTTTCTACTTCACTACCCCCCGTCCATCCCTCTGTCCTTCTCTCCCTTTTATGCCTCTTTTTCTTCACTTTCTTTTTCTTTTTCACTGTTTCTCTGAGTCTTTAAGCGTCTGCCTTGCTGTCTCTTCTTCTTCTCTGTTCCTCCCACCTTTCTCCTCTTGCACTCTTCCCGTGCCTCTGCTGCCCCCATGATTTCCGCGTCCGCCCTCCTTCTTTTTACTCAAGTTAACTTCACTCACTTTTGCTGTGTCATTCTAGATTCTTTCGCTTTCTCGTGCCCGTCCACCTGTCCTGCCCTCTGTTTGTCTATTTGCTTTGCAGAGAGGCGAGGGAGTCCTCAGAAGCAGCCTGTGTCTGTGACACTTCTCAGATCATGTGAAACGTCAAAATTCATACGGACCCTGGAAGGCGGTATATTTAGTCCCTGCCTGCTGCATACCTTCACAGCAACCATGACAGTGACATATTAGTTATGCTGTCTTTTGCAATGTGATATCTTTAAATTTGCCACCTTGTTAAGTTTTGATTAATGCGATTCCATTTCAGCAAAGTAATTGGCTTGGCCCTGTTGTGAGCGATACACAGGCGCCGCGCCGGAACAAACGCTGCAACATGGTAATGAGGCAATGAGTTTGTTCTATGGTTGTTGGCAAGTGACAGTTATTAATGATTGTTATGATAAACAGACGAGTGCAGATCGGGGGGATGAGTCGGGCCAGACTGACAGTTTAAAAATAAGGCGCACTGGAAAGTACTAACGAAGTAATACAGTGTTAGGAAAACAATCATGCAGGTTGTCAGAGGAAGAGGTGTAATTACAGGGCGAGCTACACCGGCCTGCCTGGGAGGAGCTGGCTTCTAATAGAGCCAGAGGAATATGCACTGACAGAGGAGAGCCCAATGATATACAACTTTAATTGGATCATCTTTTTTACCCCCCCCTCCTTTCTTTTCTCAGAATACAAAGGAGGTCTGTGCTCACAGCTGTGTTATGATAGGTCTGGTCTCCTGTGAAGACTAGTGACCCTTTGTAAATGGCTGTATAGTACAGGGGACCTCTGTGTTTGTGCGATCTGAACATGGACTGTATTACTGTTGCTATCCTCGTCTCTGCTCAGTGTCAGAGCTCGGAAAAAGTGTATACAGTCTGTTTGAATGGTGCGAAGTGATGTAAACCCAGACCCACTTAAAGCCCATGTAGTGTGTATGGAGCTGAGGGATTTTAAAAGAACGCAACTAGCTTTTTTCATGTTATACTGCTCTAAAGAATTTAGCGCAGGGTTGAAAGTTTGAGAGTTATACGTTTTTGAAAATTTACTTGAATAGACTTAGTCATAAAAGTGCTTGAATTTATATATTTTGTGCAAGATATATAATATATGATATACGTAAATATGATATATGTACTTGGTAATGCTTTTAAGTATTAATGATGCTTAATGACTTTAGTAAGACTGTATGAGTGTTAGTTAAAGCTTAATTATGAACATGAATTCAGTTTAAAAGACTTGTTAACAGTTTTAAGGTTGCTTATCATGGTTAATGACTTGCATGGTTAAAAAAAAAGCATAATGACACATTTATTATTTGTTTAAAAGATACTAATAAGCACTTTGTTAACAGACTGATTAACAATGTTGATAAAAGCCTTATGAGGTTCTGTTGACACGTTTCTTTATAAGTGCTTATAAGTCTGATAAGCCAATAACAAATGTGTTTAATATGCTATAGTTAACCCTGATATAGTTTTTTTTACATGTTGCACACCACCTAGCTAAATGCAATAAACTGTTGCGCTTTTAATTGTCTTGTAAGCCAAGATGTGTTAATTATGTTATTCTTAACACTCAAATAGTCTTTTCAATGTTAAAGCACTCGAGCAAACAATGGGATTTTTGCTGAATTATGGCTAAGTGGGTAAAAGGCAATTATTACAACAAGTTATTACAACAAATTCAGAAAATGGCATAACTTTTACTGTAAATCAACCTTTGAAAGCAAAAAAAAATAGATTTGAATAAAGATGGATTATGGATATACTGGCCAGCCCTACTTGCCTCTTGAATGACTTGAATGTGTCCATCTTACATTGCGTTGCCTGAACTCTCTGTGACATTTAACCTGTACCGGTACACGGCTGTCATGAAATACTTGGTTTTGGAATGTGACGATCGGATGACTTTGCCGACCTTTGCGCGAACCTCGCCTGGTGTTGATTTAGTGAGGCACGGAGATCAAAGCGACCCCTCTCGGCTTTTGTCAGTGGGTTGTTGGTGTGCCGGCCCCGAGTGTGAACAAAACCGATCCTACACAACGGCGGTGAACAGACAGCGTGCTGGCTGCACCGAGTTCACCAGAGGAGTCAACGCTGTTTTAGATTTTTACATTATCATCACATCATTTGTTTTTTTGTTTTTTTTATTCGTTTCTTTGATTCTATATTTTTGCGCTGTCCTTTCTTATCACAACCTATTCTAAGTCTTTTAATTGACTTTCATTGTGATGTTAAACTGTGGACATTTATCTTTGCTTAATTACCTTGATGACGCCAGTGAGCAAGTTGGCCAAAGACGGCATTAATCTCTAATTGTGGACACTACTGTTTCCCTTTTAAGGTTGATTACCTGTGGAAATAGCTTGGAATGGCCTCATGAATCAAATTATGAAATTAAATGTGAGCGTGACCCTTAATATAGGGCCGCAGTCTCATAAGTTGCTGTTATTGGGTGCGCTGTGAAATAGTTAAGTGTGCTGGATGGGAGTTTTCATGATGTTGTCAACAATGGAAGGAGATTAAAACCCCTTACCAAACAAGTCAATATTTCATTTTCCCCTCTCATTCATATCTGGGCCTGGCTGTGGAAATTGATTGCGGTTAGATGGTCGGAGAGGCAGCGGTGATTCAGTGCAATTTTCAAATAAACTCAAAAAAGAATTGTCATCCCGTAATGGTTTTAGTTGGCAGTAAGTGGCCTGGTTGGAATTTCAGGGCCGTACACTATCCATTATCCAAGTTTTCCAACACCCTGTCATTGTTGACAGGTGGATTATAATTTTTCTGTAGCAGAACAATTGAAATGACAGCGGTTTAACAAACTTGGATGGGACAAAGGAGACACAGTGTTCCAACAGGAAATATGCTGCCAACATTTGTGTGCACTTTGTGTTAGGAAGTGAAAAGTCCTGCTTTCTATCTTACTCAGTATTAAGAGTTTTCCAGATTGTCCAAATATGCACTAAGCAGGACTGCTTTTGATGAATGAGTGGTTAAAACTGTTTCTACACGAATTCAAACCCCCCCCCCCATCACACAAATGGAAACCCACAAAACTTTGACAGAGCGAGTATAACAATAACACAAAAAAGACTAAAAACACATAATACACTACATACAATTTATTGCCCTAGATTTCAAACATAGAATTATCCAAGCACTTTGAGCCGCGCACTCTACATATTTTAAACAGGTCTAGCACCAAATCAGTGTTGTATTGGCCGGGATCCCATTTCCGTGCTGCTTGCTTCTTGGCGCTGTCATGCAGATTCTCTTCACGGTTCCATTCTTTTTTCTTTTTGAAGGCTGTGATTCCTGGCCATATGGAGCCCATCCCTTTGTCTTCTGTGGTGCTATCACTTCACAGGGCCTCTGGTGGAGGCTGGGTTAGCGTGTGGAGCTGCTCGGTGACTGTCAGCCCTGGTAGTCCTCTGTTTGTTGACATGCGAAGCCGGGCAGCATACTGTAGGCCTGATGTTGGAACTCACTTACAATTAACTTGAGAAGACGCTGACAAACGGGGCCTTCTGTCCCGACAAGTATCGGGAGGAGACGGCAGCTGCGTATTATCCCGTAGAGCATAAATCAGTTATTACTCTGCCTATTTAAGAGGACATTGTATGGATGTTGACCTAACTTTACAAGAATGCGTGAACTTATTTTCTTAAAAAAAATTTTTTTTGGTGTGTGAGAACAGCTTACCGATGAGTAACAGGAAGTGAAGGACAGAGGCGGTGTACAAACAGTGTGGAGAATGCTCGTGTCTCTCCCAGCTGCACACTGTCTCGCTGGGCATGTATCAACATTTCCCTCGACTTGGCTCTCCTTCGTCTCAGTGTCCCCGCTTCCCCCACGCTCTGCTCTAACTTCTCAACAACTACAGCCCCCAAGCCCCCTTGCCTTCATAATGAGTTTAGTCAGAGTGATTATAGCTGTACTATTCTACTGTCAGTGATTATTAGACAGGAGCTAGAGCTGAAGGCCTTTGTCAGCTATTATTTTAATAGTGCTATGAGTCCTTGGAGACCATCGCATTCATCAGTCTTCGTGAACCTAAGCACATCACGCACACAGATAGTGTAACACTCTTACCAGTGCCGTTAAGATAATGGTTCTGTTTACATACGGCATTAACAAATAGTCTTGGGTGATCAGATCACAAGTGGACAGCTCTCTTGGTATTTTGTCAAGATGATTTTTTTATTTTACGTGATCATCGCTGTTCCTGACCTGTGCTGAAACCAAAAATGGAGGCTGGTTTATTAATTTAATCCAAGTCATGATCTTTTTCTAAACCTAAGTTTTATTGCTTAACCTAACCTAGTAGTTTTATTGCCTTAAGCTAACTAAGTACTTTTATTGCCTTAAGCTAACCAAGAAATTTTGCTGCCTTAAGCTTACAAGTAGTTTTATTGCTAAAAGCTAACCTAGTAGTTTGATTGCCTAAAGCTAACCAAACTGCGAGTGGATTATTATTTTAAATAATTATTACTCTGATGAGGTCACTTCACTGTGGCAAATGAAACATTTGCATAAACGCTGCTTAAAGAGCGGTGCCATATGTCTCCCAGACCACCTCAAAGTGTGGTCTGAGAGACTGGTTCTCAATGTGTCCGCAATGCGTCTCGGGTGCATCCACACCTGCACTGCAAGCTGTCCACTTGCATCTTATCTATGATCAGGTGGGATCTGGGATGGACGTTCGTGCCAGGTGTAAGCAGCACCATTGTGATCAGTGTATTTGTCATTTAACCACAGTACATAAAGTGACATCAGACCGCTCCTTTGTTGTCTTGTCATAAACTAAAAGATCTCAGACAATCATGTCATTGTCTGCCTGCTACAGTTATTCAATGTCCTGCAAGACCGGTGCTTACAAATCAGACATGGAGACACGAGACAGCAGCGTGAGCTGAAGTTAGCTTTGCTTAGTGGAGTGAAGTGACACCTGTCTGCCAGGCTGCCCTAACTCATGTGCACTGTGAAGTTAATCCTTCTGTGGAAGCCTGTCACATGATAGAGAAGACCACAGGGTGAGAGAGGCCTGAGTGGGGGCTTCACTCTTTCTAAATACGTAAACGAGTATGAGTTTGAAGCAACAATGTTATTTGTTATTAAAAGCTTGTCCTGCTGTAACCAAAGATCAAATCAATTTGGTTTGAGCTGTCACTACATCTGTGGTTAGTGCCATCCGTCAAGACATTTGGACAATCATCGGGACAGCCTTGCTAAAGTATAACGTACAGCTGATGTGTTTCCTATGAGTACACGCTATGTGATACATTAAGGCTGGTGTAATATGAGTAAAAGCTGGTTACAGGATGTGCTGATGGGTTCTATCTTGGAGAAGACTGCGGTGGGAAACATATTGATGTTGATTGATTTTCTGAGGCGATGGGTCATCTTAGGTGGGCTCGGCTTCATTTTCAAACGCTACCCTGAACTGCTATAGCCTTGTAATGTAGCCCAGGCCTATCGGCTACATTAATCAAGTAAGTGTGTAGGAATGTGTCTGACACAGAAATGCTTGTTAAGAAATACACTAAAATGCTACTAACCTGTGTAACAAAAAGGTCCGGTGTGTATGATTAAGGGGGATCCATAAGCAGAAATAAGTGGAATATAAAATCGGTAATTATGTTTTTGTTGTTCAGCCACCCGAAAAAGAACTGTTGTGCTTTTGTTATCTCAAAATGATGCCTAATATCTACAGAGCAAGTGAGTCCACCATGTTGCACCACCAAGTTTCTAACCAGACACACTCTTTTTGGCGTTATAAGCAGCTATCATAGCGGACGGTGAGTCGAGGGGTACTCAGTTGGTTTCAGTCCACGACTACACAGCTAGATGCTACTAAATCCTACACACTGGTTCGGTAAGATTGTGTACAATATGCTGTGATGTGTATTGAAGCTAACTATTACTTTCTCTTTTTCATGTCTGCCTGTTTTGCTGGATCTTGTACGGGTCGATTTCTTCAAAATAGGTAAGCTCTTAACCATTTCACTGAATTGAATGCCTAGCCTAGCATGAAACTGCAAAATCACGTCATTGAGTCGCCATTAAATCTTGCTCAACTCGCAGAAAATTGAGTCTATAGCTCAACCATCTGGTGCCTTGTTTACCGTGCACAGCGTCAGTGTGTACGTATTAATCATGCTTACACAAGTGTCTTAATTACTCCCAATGTAGCTGCTCCCTCTAAAACCCAGGAGATGACCTTTCTCTCTCTGTTCCTTTACACCATTAATCATCCATAATCAACACCCTCAGAGTCAAGGAGAGGGCCACTCAGAGCTGCCCAACACTGCCCACAGACCTCTGTCACACGCACACTCAGATCTTTATTAATGGCCCACACATGGGACCAGACACCAACGCAACACACACAAACACCGACTTTAAACGGAGATGTCTGATTTGCCTATAGGAAACGTGTCGTGACGTTAAACCCGATGATGTATTTCTTCCTCATGAAGGTCACTTTTCCATTAATATTCAGGAGTCAATTGTCTGTCATTTTGATGCTCTCTCATATCCAGCATGAAACCGGAGGAGCATGCCCACAGGCCTAACAAATGGTATTTCACTTATGAATGCGATACTCTGACATTCATGGCAGACAGTGATTCATAGCCGTCACATGGCTGATATGTCTAAGTGCCTGGGACGCAAGAGGAAGTGAAAAACTACGGTGTGCAGGGCTTTTAACATTTCAGATCTTGTTTAGCCCTGCCAATGGCAGATTGACAAGTGGAGTTTCTGCTGTAGCAGGTAACTGACATGCCTGGCTTCTCCCCCCCGCTGACTGAAAGCTTAATATGTCATTTGTCAGTCAAGGATGGGCTTTCATTCAATCATGGCTTGGCATCCACTCAAATGCCAGCTGGGGCTTCGATTTCATGCAAAAAAAACGAAGTTGAATACGCACTTAGCCGGCGTGGTTGGCTTGACTTCTAAAGCACTGCTCTTCATTATAGTTCATTAGAGTTCATTAAAATAGTCTGTCAGTTAACTTCCCAACTTTGATTCACATTGTTAGCACAACTAGTCACAAGAGGAGTTACGATATTTCTGTAACATCGGATCATCTTGCACCACTTACATGCAAAAGGACAAAACGCCACTTCAAAGTTCTATAATAGTTTTATGACTGCCCTCAAATTGCCGTCATAAATTTTTCATTCTTTTTAATTTACCGTCATAAATCAAGGCTGCTGTGGGCTCTCGGCTCTAAATGGGATTGCTCCATAGTTTTGGCATGCGGCAATCTGGCTTTGGATCTCTCGAAAACAGACAGCACACGGAAGGTAGTGCATTAATTTAGGCCCATAAATTATGCACTTACTTTTATAATGTCAAACCATAAATAATGTTGATGCATTGGGAACTGCAACACATCGCCCATAGAAATTATGCATTTGAGATGAATGGGGATGCTGTGATGGATAATGGATCTCAACCAGTGTGATCCATTTAAGTTTGTTCCCCAAAGGAAATGACGGTGCAAAATTAAAGATACAAGCTCTAGAGGAGCTGTTTGACATTCATCAAGTGTTGCTCAACTTAGGTCAGTCGAAGTCTTTGTTGTTTGAATTCGCGTTGTGTAATATCTGTCGGTAGTCGACTTCCTTAATTCTCCTTTTTCAGCTTTCATTGTCTTTTTTGTACAGAATACGTAATCCATCACAACGACAAAAACACATTTTCATACAGTTTTTATCATCCAACTCCTGCAATAACAGAAACCGCGCCTCTACTCCTGCATCTTCCTAACGCTTCCCTGCTCAACATGTGCAGTTCGGCAGTAGCTCGGCCTCGCTGCCAACAGAAATGTTGCCTCTGGTTTTTCCAACCTGTTCCCCAGAGTACCAGACGGATGATTAAGGATGGGACTTTACTAAGGCTTGTGCAAATGCTTAGTGCACTGAACTCCCGAATATTGTGTATTATCTGCCATTAAGCGGGGATAATATTAGCCATTCTCCCTGTAATGGCTTAGGAGAAGAATAATTGAATGTGCTCACGGGCTGTGGTTCAGTGGAGTCGTGCGTGAATGGGAATGCATCAACACTTGTCTGGTTTTAATATCACGCCGCTGTATTCCTCTGCAAACCGAGCGTCACAGGAGTGTTCGCCGACGCACATCCAATCCGGTCGTGTGCTTTTATGGTCTCCTGGATGTATTAATTATGTGCAGAGAAGACTGTTTGGACAGCTCGTTCATTTTTGCTTGATTGTATTGACAAGCCTTTCTTAAGCAGTCAAGGTAAATGCCGTGATCGATACTGCGGCATTGGCTTGCATTATCACGATGATCCTTGTATGGGAAAATGGCGAGAGAGACTAAAGGAGATGGGATCACAGTGACTTTGTGAGGATGAACTGTGCATTTGAAGGTCTCGTAGGTAAAAATAAATGTATTTATAGTAAAGCTTGCGTCATAATCCTGTCTGAAATACAATGGTACGGTTCGACAAAACAATATGATTTCCTCCCAAATATGTTTATATTTTGAAATTTTCCTCAGTCTAAGAGATTGTTTTGAAGGATTTATCTGCAACTTGTGATCAGTGTTTTTATAAAGACAGTCTGCTTTATTGGTTGCAATTGGTCGTCAATGGCTGTTTTGTAACCAGGCAAGCCCACAATGTTTTTGTGAATCATGATTAAAATGTGACCCCATTGTGTAGGGATGTGGCAGGAAGCTTCTGTAACACAGGCAGATTATTGCTCTATCTTCGGTCGAATTAACGCACTGCATAAACCACGAAGTGGCATTATTATAATAAATGTTCTGTCATAAAGATTTGATACCAGACAGTGATGTGTGCGTCACACAAAGTCCCTACTTCCCTATGGTGACTGTAAGTCATGGTGGTTTTGCGTACACTTTAAATAGAGGGAGATGCCACATCAGCTGCACAGTGAAAGTTATGGACCATCGGCGAGCAATTAAACAGTGCATCATGGGCAAAATGCCGCGGCAAAATAATCGGAACTTCAGGCGTTCTCCTTGAATTGCTCGCTTATTCCTGCCTCACTGATGTCTGATGCTTCAACACTGACCTCACTGTTAGAGATCTTAAGAACTCTGGTGACACAGAAGGGAGACTGTTTTTTTTTTTTTTTTTTTCTCCTTTCAGATGTGAGACAACACCCAGTTTTCAGCAAGTATTTCTTGTTGACCCCATTTTCCTTCCTGGGATAATAAGCTCTGACACTGATAGTAAATATCTCTCTGGGTTTCATTACCCTCTGTTTGCCATCATAAATCCTTCCAAAAGAGAAGCATTCCCCAAACTAGCCATGCAGGTAGAGTGTGTCTGTGTGTGCGAGCATGTGTGAGCTGTGGTTGTCGGTGCTAGCCTCCCTGTGTGGTGCCAGTGAAGGCCTGAGGGGCTCGAAAGTCTTTGCACACACGCAGACAGACATCCACGCCTCAATAAACGCTCTATCTTAGAATTAGGACAGCCCCCTCCGTGTTCGGACCAGAAGCTGCTGCAGTGGATAGATTGCACAGTTTTTTAAAGATATGAAGTGTTGGACAAGTATCTTGGAATAGTATATCTTGGAGACTTTATGGCTGCTATGGAAGGCAGTTTATTGTAGTGGGCACTATAAGAGTACAGTATATCCGTGTCTCCAACCCTTTTCTGCCCTTGCCACAAAGTCAACAGACTGCAGGGCTGTAGTCAGCGTCCCTGCCCCCTTGATTTAAGACTGCACTTACCAGAACTCGGCGAGGCTCTTGGTCCTGTCTTTCTCTGAGAGCTGTCACTCTTGTGTGTAATTTGCCCCGTTGAAGGGAAAAAAAAAAAAAAAAAGCCCCGACTCAAACCGTGAATAATGAGTGGTTGTTAGCTTTTGAGACAGAACAAGCAAAGCGAAACACAAAACACTCCAGCGAAAGAACTGTAATTACCCACAAGCCTGTGAGTGCACTCTTGGAGGGATTGTTATTGTGTGTGAATGACCTTTCATGTCTTTGGCATGCTGCTCGGTGGCTCTGTGAGTCGGACTGTTGCAGCTCCATGTAATCGGGCAGCATGTCGCAAGAGGAAATAAATATGTCATATATGGATAGTTTCACAAGCGATGGCTTTCAGAAATAACTTTATCACCATTTTCACACAATAGTAGCTTTCTGTGGCCTCTACTTAAAGTACTTTTGGGCCTTTTAGTCAGGAAACAGTGTTTTCAAAAGCATTATTTTAACATAGATCTTGTTAGGCCTGAAAAATGAAGCCAATGCAGAAGTGCCTTAAACTTGGATTCTTTCCACTGGCTAGAACGGGGCAACTTCGCTAGTTTCCAAAAGAAGTCCAATTATATGTAAGCTTATGAGAAAATTAACCTACTTCTTATTTGATTTTTATATCTCCCTAAACCATTTCTTAATGAGTTCATGGTCTCGATCGTTAGTTTCAAGTTCTCTTTAATACAGCACAATGTTTATTTAGTAAAATATGGTCCAATTTACAGTGAAACAGACCATAAAGCAGGGTACACTGTACAATCTGACAAAGGGACTGCACTGAAAAAAATAGAGGAGGCTAATATTTTAAGTTCTTAAAACTTTTTAGCTTGCACAGCTTAACGTAATGGTCTACTTTACTTGGTATTTCAGAGGTAATCAGTTTCCCCAACTTTTTAAAAGTAAAATCATCTCTACAATTACAATTGTAGACAGTGTACACTGTTGCTATGCTATGGCCAGCCTACGATTGACAAGCCGCTACCACGATGTGTCCTCAGGTTGTCAGTCCGATCCAATCAGAATAGAGATATAGCAATGTGTAATCCTTTTAAGGTTTCAACCTTTGTCCAAATATGGTCAGTTCTGGATTAAAAAAAAAATGTAAAAAGTAATTGGCAATGGTAATGCCAAACTTCCAGGCTTCAAGACAGTAGTCTGCAAACCAATCGCGGTGGGTTGACACTTGATTTCAACGCACCAACCTGCTGATCCTGAGTTTAACATTAGCTTTGTTTCATTAAATGCAGACCACCCGTTGGAAGATGGATTACTGCAACGTGTCTTTGTCACAAACACCCGGCCCTCCCTCAGCCTGTCTTCAAAAGTCCTGCTCGGACAACAACAAATGGACAGATTACACAGTGACTAAGGGATGACAGATAACGCAGAGCAAGCAAGAACTGTGGTGCAGGAACCTCCTGTTCTAAGCTGCCACAGACTGATTTTTTTTTTTTTTTAAAGATTTATTCCATCAGTCAAGTAATTAACATGATTTATGGTGCTGGGATGACTGTTAGTGAGACAACAAAGAGGTCGGGCGGTTCCTCCCCCAAGGAGATGCTATCAGGTGTTTTCTGCTGTGCTTGCAATGCAGTCAGCATGCAGCTGTAAAT
>OMLP01045340.1:2729-30005 GCA_900302685.1 Spondyliosoma cantharus
CCAGGAGCCTCCGTAGCCCTGACATCCCTGACTCTGACAGTTGATGGAGGCAGATTAGGCTCACGCATGCACACAACTGTCAACCGCCTCCCACCCCACACTCATCCTCTATGCACCCCCCTCCACCCCCCAATTCATCCATCCTTTTCCTTCCTCCCCAGCCATGCAAACCCTCCTCTCTATTTTTGTGTAAAGACTGATACAATTCACACTTTTTTTCCCAGAGAAATTAAATATTACAGGCTTAGGGGATGATATGGTTAGGTTGTACTGATGCAATGTCTACGCTTTTTTTTAGCCAGCTATGAGGTGGCTGTATTGATAGCCGAGGTCTAACAGTCACATCAAGATGCAAGTCAGAAACAACAACGCTGAGACCCGACTGCTGAGAGCAAGTTCGCGCAAGCCGTCTGCCTATTACCGCATGCAGCAGATAGACTATCCATTACTGTAATGTCTGTAATCCCCATGACTCAGGTGCCCTCACACAGCCCAGACGCCTCCTGTGGGGTTAGCCAGACGTACGAACACAGTTAGCTGATGGATTAGCTTTGCATATAGCTTCAATGTGGTCTTTTGCACCAGTTTCTTATCTCACCGTGAACAATAGGCTCATTTTTTCTTTTCTTCTTGTTGAAAGTTATTGTTTATGGGAGAATAAAAGAAAGCCTTTGTGTGTGTGTGTGTGTGTGTGTGTGTGTGTGTGTGTGTGTGTGTGTGTGTGCGTACTGAGGCAGACATCCACCTTGGGACAGTATGTCATCGATTGAGCTGCAGGAAGAGGCCTATTATCTCCAGCCATGGTTCAAGCGGGGGAGTCAAGTGTGTCATATGTGTTGGCTCTAATTGGCAACCCACCCTGGTGGAGGCTGACTGGGGTGAAGGCAGAGCTACAATAACCTCACCACCTCCCACTCTCTCTCTTGCTCACACACACACACACACGCACACACACACTTACCTCCCTTTACTGCTGCCTTAAGAAATGATACATTGCTTTTGTGTTTTTCAACGCTGACAAAGAAATTACAGATTTGTGAGTCAAGTCTACACACATCCAGAGACATTATACCCAACACAGTAACAAACTGACTATAATGCAGAGATCATTCTAGAATAATGTGTTGTACTGTTCTATGTGCATGTTGCAAGGCTTTTGTGTGCTATTCTGATAAGACCTAATTTAACTGTCTTACTCTCATGCCGTGAGTTATTGTCTTACTGTTTTTGTTTTTTTGCGTAATATGTTGTTCTTCATCCTCACAGTCACCATTTGTTCTATTCTTCAGACAGATCTCTTCTCAGACAAACCCTCCTCACCTCGCCCTCGCAAGTTTTCTGTCCCCCTCTCCTCGCCAGCTGGATGCTTACATGGTCTAACACTGCCCTCTGCCGGTGCACACGGTCACAACATCTGCTGCAAAAGATAGAAAAATACTGCTATCAAGACAAAATACAAAGACATGATTTTGGCAAGTCGCAGTTTGAATCTTGATCTTTCTATGGTAGGATGAAAACCCCTAAAAAAAACATGTGTTTACAGAAGTCAGTCTACACTCTGACTGATGCACAGATTGAGAGAAAAGGTATTCAGTGTGTAAAATGTCTGACAGAGGTATAGTAAGAGGTAAGGTATTATTTTTCTATTCCATACGTTTGTTTTATTTTTGTTTGTTTTTTTATGTTATTGTCCACCTAAACAACAATAATACAGTATCTACTCTACTTTTCTATGCAAATGTAATGGTTGAGGTAGACCTTGTCGCTAGTAGGGACTCCCCCTCTGATCTGTGGTCCCAGTCCAGATGGACTTTAGTCAACTAACTGAACCATGAGCTAATTAGCTAAGATGCAGTCAAGGATAGATGACAAAGAGCAGCAGTCGTCAGTTACTCTGGTGGAATATATCTACAAATGTTTGCCATACTCTACAAATCGTACCCCTAAACATGACAAAGCATTTCTGTTTTTATTTGATTTGTGATATGTGATAATCACTGTAGATGTTTTCTTAACAAATGTGCAACTTTTTGCAAAACTTGCAACTTTAACAAGTGTTTTGGCAGCCGATCAATGACTCACACTCTGCATTCCACATTATACATGCAGAAATTACATTAGTGCTTTGCCATGCACTTCAATGGGCGTTAGAGCTTTGGCCTAATTAGCTGCTTGCTTAGAGGCTGTAATACTTTGTTGGCTTTGTTGGCATTGACTTCCTGTCATTGAGGCAAGCAGGCAAAAATAACCCTAATAATAACCCTAACCCTAATCAACATAAAGCCGGTTCCATTAGCTTTCTGGTTGAAAGTTGTTTTTTAATTGATGTTAAAGAAAATCCAACAATTGACATCAACTAACAAATTAAGAATACAATATTAGGGTTGAATACTTCCAAGGAAAAGGTCAAGAAACATAAGCTAAAGCAACCACAATGTGAAGAAAAATGGGCAAAACAGGGTGTATAGTGTAGATAAATAAGGTAACTTGTAGGCCATTCAATCCTGTGAACTGTAGAAATAAAATTAATGTTAAAGGGATAGTTCGGGTTTTTTGAAGTGGGGTCATATAAAGTACATATCTATAGTCGGTCTGTTCCCTACCATAATTGCCAATCAGCGCAGCCTCAGTTTGGAGAGCCGCTCCAGCCCAGACGCTCAGCTTTGTACTGCAGTGAACGGAGTCCAGATGCAAAGCGAATTTTAACCACCTAAAACAAGGTCCACCTAAAAAGATCTAGTAGAACCTCCGTATCCCTACACTGTTGCGCTAATGCGTAGGGATACAGAGGTTCTACGGTTGAGAAAATGTAGTACCAAAAGAAAGGGTGGTCTGATGGCGATGTAAAGCGGTCTGAATTTTCTCTATAAAACGTACACTTGAACTGATATAGATTTTTTTAGGTGGGCCTTGTTTTAGGTGGTTAAAATTGGCTTTGCATCTGGACTCCATTCACTGCAGTACAAAGCTGAGCGTTCAGCTGTGCTGATTGGCAATTACGGTAGGGAACAGACCGACTATAGATATGTACTTTATATGACCCCACTTCAAAAAACCCAAACTATCACTTTAATGTTAATTAATAAAAGTATGTTTATGCCATATCATTCCTTTAATCTTGTGGATATTGATGAAAATATGAGAGTTTGGTCAAAAATAATATAAAAATCATCACCAACAAATTTCCGGTTCACCACTGTGTCTCGCACTGTCATCAGTGATAGTGTGAAAACCGACCACAGGTTTCCTCTGCCTCCCTCCAATATTCATCATTAATAGTGTCACTGTCTGCCTGGTGAGCCAGACAGCTACCAGGTTGGGTTCCTTATTTCCTGATCAGTGGGGCTCCTCCTGTGTGGAATATTGTGTAGTGATCAGACTGCAGCTTCAAGCGCACCACAAGTCTGCTTCGCTATTATCGCCTCAGTGGGACCCTGCACGAACAAGCCTTTGAAACTCATGATCTCATTTCAGCATGTTCTGCTGGGTCGGATACTCTTCAGCAACTCAAAGTGGACGATGTGGTGCAGTGCGAAATTCTGCTTTTGCATGTCATCCTATTTCCCTTTATAATTAACTTGCATAATTCTGAAGTTCATGTGTTTGTAATATCCATATATATGCAAAGATTTTGTCCTAATCTGTCCAACTTCTTCTGCTAAAGAGATGAATACTTTATGTTCTGATTCCGGCAATGTCTGTGAACTGTTCTGTCTATTACACCTTCTTCTTTAATAGACTAAAGTATTTCTTTCTTTTAGCTAAAAAGAATATGAAGCAAAACAAGTGTCATTCTTTTAGCTCACTGTTTTAGTTTTATAGCAACTGCAACTGTTTTGGCATAATAGCTGTTCTTACCTCTCCACAAGTGACTGTTGGAAAGCTGTCAATAATTCGAAGCCCAACTCCAAATTAATGCTAAAAAATGAAAAGGTAGGATTCCCTTTCGCTTTATGGATTAGGGACACATGTAGACTTAGAAATCACTTCTTCCACCCCTGCATACTATCACAAGTTCATATGGCAATGTGAAAAAATCCCCCGAAAACCTCCAAGACACTCTCTTAAAATGCTCTAACAGTCAAGGGTTTTTAGGTCATGTTAGACCTAAAAACAAACTTAGGCTGTCAAAGGTAGACCCCAGTAAACACATTTTAATAGTTTAAAGGAAAATGCCTTGGAGGTGTTTTCTTAAACAGATTTATGGTGGTTGCTTTGTGTCTGCCTTCTGCCAGTTGGTAACTGTATGGTAACAAGTATTTCAATACTCCATTACAAACATTCAACATGTTAACTTGCATTATTCATAATATTATTCAATGTATTATTGGATAGTAATTCTTAAGATGATTTGCAGATGTGTAGCAAATATCAGGTGCATTATACACTGCTTATTGGTCTCATAATAAAGCTCTGCATCATATTTTGTAAATTCCTCAGATGTTGAGCGTGTGAAATCTTAATTTTAAAGGTAACTAGTGTCTAAGTATAATGAAGAATGCAAAATGTATGTCTGAAATGTAGTCCAGTAGAGGTATTAGTAGCGTAAAATTAAAATACATCACCAGCAGTAAAATGTGCTTTACTTTAAATTCTACTGCTGATATGTCAACATTGTGTTCACAACTTCTTCTGCTGCCCCCTGGTGGACAAAAAATCAACTAATGCTTATCTGAATAATATGTGTCAAGTCAATTTTATTTACATGTCGCCAAATCACAACAAAAGTTATCTCATGGCGCTTTTCAGTTTAGTCTAGACCATAATTTTAAATGGTTATGATTGTATATGTCTATGTTTATATGGTTAATTATAATAGAAAGACAGCAATAATGCATTTCATTCAATAATACAGTAATTAAATCCCTAAATCAGGATTAGTGACAATAGTTTCCATTCTGGGTTCACTCTTATTGTTGTGATCTAGTTGCAGCTTGTCCACTTCTGAGTTAATGTGAGCTGTTATTTCTGCCAACAGTGGGCAGCAGAGTGTCTCTGACACTGTAGAGGGTTTTTTAATAGGATGTCAGTAATTGGTTCAACATTTCAACTTCAGCATCCCCTTTGGACCTGGGCTTGTTTATATAATACACACCTGAATCCCTTTTATAGCAAAACATTCGTCTAGACTATCTAATGGGTGGGCTTTATCCTTCCAGCTCTACTTGAAATGTCTGCATGCACTCTGGAATGAGAGCCTGTTGTTAGTAAGTGTGTGTGTGCAGGGGGGGTTGAAGGAAGGGAAACATCAGGGCGGCTCCTGCCAACTGCCTGAGCCTGAAATGACAGAGACAGGTGCTGTAAAATCACCCCCTTTATACCAGAACCCTCTAACTCTCTCACACACGCGCGCTCATGGTCACAGTGACACATGGAAGAGATTTCCTATACTGTAGAGTATCATCAGTATCTCTGTCCTCCAGAGAGGTTCATCTGTCCAGTTGATTACTTGTTTATAACTGTAGTACGTTATGAAATGTACGTGTTGAAACTTTATGATTCTTAAGGCCCAATTTTTTATTTTATGTTGTGACAGCACTTTGCTAGTTTGGTTTAGGCCTAAAAACACTTGGTATGAATGAGGAAAAGATCATGTTTTGACATTCCTGCTTCTGTTGCCACAAACACAGATGAAAACTGTTCCAATATCTTGTCAAAAACTTCACACTTACAAATGTTGTGCTGTTGATGTTGAATGCTGAAATGCTGTCTTGACATCTTGATGTGAAAAATGTGCTTATCTACATGTCACCTGAACGTAACTGAAATGATGACATGATACACATGAGAAGTACAAATTGAATGTATCTGTGTAACTTACAATGCTGACTGGGTTGGGTACTTAAAAGTCCAGTGTGCAGAATTTAGTATATATCTAGCTGTGAAGTTGCAGATTGTGACCAACTGAATACCCCTCATTCACACTTCACACACAATGACCACTAAAAACGTGAAAAGGGCCTCTAGAGGCAGTGTTTGATTTGACTGTTTGAGACGTGGTGTACTGTGGAAACATGGTGGTGCAACATGGCGCACTGTGTGGAAGAGGACCCTCTCCCTCAGCAAGTAGAAAAATCTTATCCTACGCTCATGAAAACCCAGTGGTTCTTAATTTCAGGTGATTACACATTTTTTCATAATTTTTTTATTTAATTTCTGTCGATTTAGTGTCAACTTTTTTTGGTTCTATCACTAATGTAGTTTTTTAGATTTTTGTATTGTTTTTCTAGTTTTTAAAGTACTAACAATATTTTGAAAGGTGCAAGAGGCAGAAGAAGAAGAAGAAGAAGAAGAGGAAGTAGAAGAAGAAGAAGAAGAAGAAGAAGACGTAGAATATATGTTTGCAAATGAGTCCAGCACCGATGAAATCAATCAACCTGAAACTCAGAAAGTGAGTGAAACTGCAGAAACCAATACAATACAATATCTATGGCATTTACAATGGCATTTTTCTACATACATATTAGCATCTTTATTTGATTTTAGCTCCCACCTTACCCAGTTCTGAGATCTATTCCTGGCATAAAGGGAATAAAGCTCTCCACTTTCTCATTATTATCTGCTTACCAACCATATACTTGTCTGAATCCAATTTGCAAGTGGCTTTCCCAAGTATCCATCCGCCAGGACAGAAGTCATAATCTACGCCCCAATTCTCTAAGTTATACTCATGGTCCAAAAGGTCTGTCTCTTAGAGCATGATCACAGTCACCTAGCTCCTTGTTACATCACTTTTTTGTTTTTTAACATCTGTCCTGCAAGTCTCTGCTGTGAGAGAGAAGCCAACGGGGTCTGCAGTTGTTTATCTTTTAAAGATCCGTATCGACCTTCGACCTGTGAGCAGACTTGCTGATAGGGTGTTGAAAGTATTGTTGAGAGATCTGGACTCCCACGTCTAGCGTGTCTTAATGCCAAACACATCTTTCCTGCTGGTTGTTTCTCCCCTGCGCTAAAGTCTCACTCTGTTTTTCCACCTTCTTGCAACAGAGATGATTGCCTGAAACTCTCATCAGTCATGGCCACGTTTCAGTCAAATTTTAAGCATTGCAGACATGGCAATCTCTGCTTTTGACATCACCCATGGAGCACCATAGATCTTCATCTTCTGCTTTGACAGAGTGTTCAAAATAGCAGGAGATCAAAGAGTCCTGGCTGAATGTTCTGAATGTGCGAGGGCACGATACAGACCGACTGGACAGGGAGGTTACGTATGTGGCCTCATGACATGAAGGTTGATCCGGACAAGAGGGATTTAAGAAGAAAACAAGTGCTGAGCTACTTAAGACTGTAAACACAAGAGTTTTCATGTTGTTATTTTGCACTAGTGACAGTAAAGCAAAGCATCGGTTTTTGATGAGTTAGGAAACAGAAAAATCTAGACCTTTAAAGGATAAGTTCACCCAAAAAGTATAAAAATGAAATCATTATCTTCTCATTATCTTGTGTAGTCCATCAAACATTTCTGGAGCTTCACAGTAAAACATCTTTGTAGCATTCTCCTGAACAACTGAAGTAGATGGGCCTATGGGACCTATGTTATCTAAGTCTCTGGAAGCCCCAAGATCCCACATTGATTTGAAAAGAAATTTTTCACAGCAACTTCACAAAAGTACATAATGAAATTGATTACATTATGCCATTACGTGTTGCCTGGAAATGAAAAAGTACCACTGGTTTCCTCTCTGTGTGGCAGTAACGGATGCCCAAAGACAGAAACAGATCGATGTGGGGTGTGGTCAAGGAAATACTGAAGTCATTTTTGTGGCAGACTCTGATTTCTCAGTTTTTACAAAAACGGAAAGCAAGCAAGTCAATTGTTGATATGACAACTTATCATAAATGGACACAGATGTTTGCCTCTAAGTTTTTAGGTTTAATTGTCAACAAAGTGGTATAATTTCAATCTAAAGTGATAGAAGGTTTGCTTTGAATGTATTTGTGAATAGTTCGTTCTGTGTGGGACTGAAACAAATTAACTGATAACGACAGAAAAATCATCAACACATTTTAAAACTGTTAGAGTTCATTACTTAATTATTGAGCAAATGAAAATGAAACATTCTCTGGTTCAGCTTCTGTTTGTTTCTGTTTCTTCTGCATCTTTGGGTTTTGGACCATTATTCCTCTTCTCCCCCTTCCTTTGTCTCCCCGTAAAGCACCATCGCTTAAAAAAAAAAGTGTTTAATAAAGTTTACCTACTTTTAACTGGTGCAGACACTGTTTCTGTCTACACCACCAACAGCTGCCCTGCTTCTCTCTTCATCTCTCTCTGCCTCTCTGCCTCGCTCTGAGTGACAGCACATGTGCTGGGGTACATGGGAGGGCCGCTGCTGAAATTCTAACCCCCTTACCCCACGACTGTGAGACATACCCCAGCCTGGACAGGGAGGAGCCGTGAGAGACAAACGCTGGGAGAGGAAAGGAAGCAAAGAGAGGGAGAGAGACTGCAAGTGCAAGAGGACAGAGAGAAAGAAAGGAAAGAAAGGGACAGGTTTCAGGGTCGAGCCACTCAGGAGCCCAGTTCTTAGTGGAGGAGTGTCAGATCTTTGAGTCATTAGAGGTCTGTTCATGCTTCTGAGTTTCTGAGTGCAGGTACTAAGGATGGTGGCAAGGATGTTGATGGCGTGTGTGCTGGGTACTCTGCTCTGTCAGGTAAGAAAAATAATGTGTCTTCGTAGCTGCTGTGGACTCAAATTAACTATGTATGCAGATTTATTCGAGCATTATCAGTTGCTTTGTTTGTTTTCTGTTTTATATACAGTGTGAGCCACCTGTCAATGAAAGGAGTCTGAAAATAAGAAAAGTTAAAGTTGTCCTTATCGTGTGGACTGTGGATGATGTTATCTTTAGTCGATTTAGTTAAACGTTTCACTCTATAAAAGAGCAAAGGTGCTTGAGCGATGGAAGTAGTGTTGGGAGCGTATCCCTCTCCACTTTCTGATTGCTGTAAAAAATGTCAAAACCAAGTGACTGAACATGGATTGGATAGTCTGCTGCAAAGGTACTGGGATCGTGTGAAACTGCCCCCCTCTTATCCTCTGCTATATGCTTCTAGATACAGATTTATTTTCTTATTTACTCTTGGCCACTGCATTGTGGTGTGGAGTACAAACACTCAACGAAACCATGATACAATTGTCAACAGCCAAACCCCAAATTTCATCACAAGATTCTTCACTTCCTGCTCCCTCAGAGCGTGATCCTGCTTAGAGATTGGCCTTCAGCTGCCCCGCTCTTAAAAATATACACTTTATGCTTTTACCTGAGTGATGTCTTCTACCAGATTTTCATCAATAGAGGCACCAAACTTGCTCAACAATCACAAGGTTGCGGCTGATCTAAACACTTCATCCCTGGAAAGGGGATGATGAAGTGTTCTGAGGAGGACGAGACTCCAGATGTGTACAGAGGGGCTCGGGGCATCATTAGTAGCCCCTGTCAGCAGATGCCATTGTGAAATCTAAAATGGATGACAATGTAAACTGACTTATTACCAACAGCACTTCCAGCCATCATCAGTCTTTTGCTCTGTTTGGAGTAGTAATGGAGCCCAGGTTGGGAGGTTGAGTGAGTCGACCTCCAGTGATTCCTGAGGGAAGTCTTTGCTTTGTTGTAATCTATAATTCAGTCTAAATGTTGCAGATGTTGTGAAGCTGTGGGAATGAATAATTCAGATCTCAGTGAAGTGTCTCTGACCTTTTTAAAAGTGTCTGCAAAGTTTCAGTGTCCATGTGGTCAAAAGCGGCGAATTTAAGCTGCTTTTGTGTTTCATTTTCATATTCCATGCAAAATTGATTGTGGAGAAATTCACGGAAAATCTACAGGAGTGATTGACTGCTCACACAGCCACAGGGCAAACCAGTTAGTCACAGTGCACAAAGACTGTAATGACATTACGCAAAAGATATTTCTGTCAAATCTCCCGGACCTCGATATGATCTTCAATATAAACATAATACTGTGAATTGTCTGTGGATGTAGTTATCTGTCGATTTAATAAGCTTACCAAATGACACTTGAAACGCTGGACAACAATGACCATCCTCCACCATGAAACAAGCAGTAAACTTTTTAGTCACCTGTCAGGACTAGAGCAGCTGAAAACTTATTGATACATTTTTGGTGGAGTTTTCCTTTAATTAGCAAATCTATTTTAACAGTCATTTTAAAGGAATCTCAAGTCCGTACTTTTTCCCTCATGATGGACAATTTGCTACATGCTAAATAGCAGTTGCTAAAAGCTCACATGTGAGATAAACACAAAGATTTTTGTGTTTTGTCTGGAAAGAAAACCCCATAAACAAGTTTTTTTATTCTATGATGAAGTACAAATATTTCACAAGTAAAACATAGAAAACTGTTACAAATTCTGATTAATTCTGAATTCTGAATAATCAGTGTGAAATTAATTTAAGTGTCAGCAGCTGTCAGTCCAATCCAAAGACTTCCCTCAGTGTCACCTGATAGCTTTCAGTTGACCTTTTTTTCATTTTCAGTGAGCTGCTGTTGTTTTGAATCGAGGCAGTGTTCGAACGTGCTGGGTGTATGTTGTGTTGAGTGGTGGGCAGAAGCAACAGCTGTGCAGATGCATGCGTGATGCCATTTGTCCCGCTCTGTAATCCTCCGTGCGGAAAGAAGAGCGGGCTGCTCCTGGACCATGAAATCGGGTACAAATCAAGAGTCTGTAGCAGCGTCCAGCTGCTGCTGAGGTCTCACTCATCGGAAACAATCAGTCAGAGTCTGAATCACAGGTCCTGCTGGGTGTGGATACCTGCAGGCTGTTTTACACTGGGTAGGGTTTCAGAGGGAGCAAAGTAGAGAGACGACGTCCAGATCATAACAACTGGCCGACTGAAGCCAATTTCCGCTCCTTTTTTTAACCATGTCACTTTTTTACAGACTTAGACATGAAAGACCAAGTGGTGGCAGCTGTTGTTTTACTGGTCCAGCACAGAAATAAGGCAGCGATGTTATTATGATGAGTTTGTTATTTGGTTACCCCAGTAAATGAGTCAATTAACCCATGTAGAGATACAAAAAACAACATTCTTTTTTGTGTGTTCTTAATGTTTAAACAGATAGTGGTTTGGTTCAGGTGTATTCCAAGTAACAGAATGTGTCTTCTATACTGGGAAAGTAGAAGCAGTGGACAGTTCATCACTTCATTGTATCGCTGTTGATAGCAAATGTGTGCCTCTTTCAAATCATTTAGATTCCTAAATATCCTTTATTAAGGAAAGAAATGACTGATAATCTTTATATTTATTTATTTAGCCTTGATCAGTCATGGTTTAATATTATAACCTTGCTCAGCATTCCTAAAGTTCAGACATCTGCTCCAAGAGGGACTCACACTGGTAGTGGCACCATAAATAGGCTGTACATACCCATGCCAGGCCAAGTCATGACTTAGCAATGAGTGGGTGTGTGGGACCAGTTCTGTTGGTGTCTAACTGGTTGAATGTCTGTGTCTGAGGACCAGTAACAGAAGTGACCACAGGGACACCTGTGTGACCTCTAACCCCTGTGGCCGAAGGGACTATGAGGCATGCTGCAGGCATCCCTTCTCGGCTGGATGATCTTTTCTTGAGTTATCTGAGCAATTGCTCCGCTCACACATGTCAGGACAGGAGACACTCTTTATACAAAGATAGTGGACTCTCCCAAGGGGTGTCACCTCCTCGTTACTATTAAATGAAAAATTTTGATGCATGTTCTCCAAAGTCAACATCACAGGGGTAGAAGCAAACTTTCTCGAGCAAGTTAAACACTTCCTCAGCAACAGAGTGTACAAGTGTGTGTTCTTGCTATGAGGGCATATCATCCCGAAACAAGCTGTCCATACTTCTGTGAGGGCCCGAGGTGAAAGGCCAAGCTGTAAAGGTTTCTGGGAAAAGCCTCTAAAACAGTTAATCTGCCTGTGGTGTCATCGCTCAGCCTGTCCGACAAGGCTCTCATTGGTCTAATTGGTAACATGACACTTTTTGTGTTACTGCACCTCGGTCTGGTAAAAACATTATAACAAAGGCAGATACTTAGTGGAGCCACTGTCCAAAACGCTTCAGTCCAGATTGGGTGTGTGTAAAGGAAGTGTGTGAAATAACAACTCAATGTTTTTTATTCTAGAAAATGTGAATGTGCAGTTTAACTGACACTGTTAAGTTGGTCACATTGGTATAAAAAACTTTAAAACACATAGCCGACCTTTACAACGCGTTATCCATTTTTTTGCATTCATCAGGGTCGTGTCTGGGGTTGTTTCAGGTTTCCTCAAACTGAATATCAGTTGAGCAATGCACAGATCATCACTGATACTGTGTACACAAAACAACATCATTTTATTACCTCCGCCAAGAAGGTCATGTTTTTTGTCATATCAGTTAGTTTGTTGGTATTATTGGCAACAGGATTATACAAAACTTCTTAATTTCCATTAAATCTGGATGGAGTATGGGACGTCTCAAACTGTGAAATATCTCAACATCTACAAAATGGACTAGCGCCAGTTTTTGTACAGACGCTTATGGTCCTCAGATGATGTATGCTAATGACTTTGGAGATCTTCTAACTTGACCACTACCATGTGGATTATAATTGTTGTAAGTGAGATGTGTTGAAGTTTTGTGCAACCCCTGAGCAACATCATTTAGATTATGACATATGACCTGCAAAACTTATATTTGTATCAGCCTCAGCCACAATTCAT
The DNA here is from genome assembly GCA_900302685.1 of Spondyliosoma cantharus. Lineage (NCBI taxonomy): Eukaryota > Metazoa > Chordata > Actinopteri > Spariformes > Sparidae > Spondyliosoma > Spondyliosoma cantharus. The sequence goes on from OMLP01045340.1 coordinate 15,436, forward strand.
GTTTAGTGCTAATTAGCAAGCGTTAGCATGCCAACTCACTTAACTTAGATGTGTCAGCGTCTATTACATTTTGAGGTACTTGTACTTTTCTTGAGTATTTTCATTTTCTGCTACAGTGTACTTCCACTCCAGTGCATTTTGAAGGCAAATATCGTACTTTTTACTGGCTACATTTATTTGATAACTTTAGTAACTAGTTACTTTGCATGCTGCATCAGAGCCAAAGCAGCTCATGTTTAAATTAATGAATTTTATTGCCATTCAAATAAAAAAAATGTTCATTCTGTTGATGTCAGATCAGATTATCTGTCAACCCATAGTATGCAGTATTTATGTACATGTAAATACAGTATATGTATAATGTACTTTTACTTGTGTATACAGTACTTGATTCAATTTCTTTCAGGGAAATTACTTTTGATACTTAAGTGCATTTACTTTTGCTCAGGTACTACTTGAATACATGTCTTTCATTTATAACATAAATATAAGTATAAGTATACATATAAGTAATATTTTACATGATACCTTTCCTCACCCTTGGATACTTTTTACAATGCTGCTCATGACTTCATTCATATTTGTCCATTACTTCAAAATCAATCTGCAGTGATCCATAACACATTCATCTTTTTACATCATTTCCCATTTTATGAATAAGGCATGGTGTACTTGACAAGAGGTGTGTGATGAATTTGCACTGAGGATCCCACTGGTGTGTACCTCCCAGCGCGTGCGTTCTCCAAGTTAGAAAAAAGGTAGTCATGTTAGCCCGAGTGTCCACAAATCAGGCAAACTTAGAAAGCGCTATACTTGGAAATACAACTGTGATGCAGCTGTTATTGATGTTGAGGTTAGGTAGCAATGCAGAATGTGTAATATGCGAGTGGAAGTTTGAGAGCTCATACATGCAGAGGGCTTGAGTATGGAAGTAGATGGCTATCAGGATGAATCGGTGTGGGTGACATGCACTGCTGGAATGCGAGTGTAAACATCCCTGTGAGACTGTACATGACGATGGCTACAAAAAGTTAAATAGGCAGGGGTCGGGAATATAGAACAGTCTAAGATTAGCCTGCCCTCTGACTCGATCTGCGCATGCCGGCCATGGTTGCCATTCCTGCCATCACTGTCCAGCGAGCAGCGTGCCAAAGGATCAGTATATCTGATCACAGGGCAGGGACCACAGGCCATTCACAAAATATTCACAAATGTATCCACAGATGCTTTATTTAGCTCATGTATTTGTGGCTCACCTTAAAATCTACTGGTTATAAATGAATGTTCAGTTCTATCTGAAGCAGACATGGCTTTTTGGTCACTTAATACATCCACATTTATTTCCTGTTTTATGGACTCTGCCTTTAAACTGTTTAACATGTGTCAAATAATGCTGTATCCAGTGAATTCCCACAGAAGAGAAGGAAGCAACTTACGGAAATGTGTACATGTGCTTACGCGTGGGTGGGTGTTTTGTTGATGCATGTACATCAGCTTGTATATGTGTGTGCGTGCGCGTGAGAAAGCGTATATATGAGCGTGTCTGTGGAATTCCTACAGCGAAGCAGATCCGTAAGGTGACCCCAAACTCCCAGTCAGGTGCAGAGCTGAGCATAAAGGGGAATTTGTGAGTGTGAGTGGGAATGCGGGTGGGAAAGCACAGGATCTAAATCCATAGTCGACAGCTGTGTGTGTGTGTGTGTGTGTGTGTGTGTGTGTGTGTGTGTGTGAACATAGTCAAGAGAGCAATGTCGTCAACGAGAGCTTGTGAAATGAGCATGAGTGTTTGTGTTTCCTGGTCCTGAGATGAATTTGCACCCGGATCAAAGGAAGCTGACAAAGACTTGCTTCAGTGTGTGAAACCTGAGGCTGCAGCCCTGCGTCCCCTCTGCCCCGGACAATCTCATGGATTCCACATTACAGACAGCCTCAGCGCTACAGCTAGCATACAGCCATTCCATCAAGCCACTGGGAGTGTTGCAGAGCTGAGGGAGACTCCTGACATGAATTTAAACAGCTGCAAATGACATAATTTGGCTTTTATGAAGCAGAACTGCACATAAGTTGTACTCGACACATCCTCAAATCTTAAATGGGGTGATAAATAGGGTGACTGCCAGTGACTCCCAAAGAAATTACATGCTGGACCTTTGTCTTACAGTTGGTTTCAAAGAAAACTACTTGGTAAAGTTTAAGAAAAGAAAAAAAGAAGAAATAAAATTAGTCAGCTATGTTATTTTTGCAACTTTATTTAGGTACGCACATAACTTAAGTGTGTGACCATACTTATCAACCTTGATACCTCAAAAATAAGGAGGATTTTCAAAAACAGTGGGTCCTACCCAGTAAAACTGGGTAGACATGAGGTCTGTGGTTGGTGGCATTCTGGTGGCATTTAAAGAGTGGAAATCACAAAATAACAAGCAAAATGCAACAGCATTTTTATATTGAATAATTAAAAATTTTTCTTTTTATTTCTCAGAAAACCACGCAGAATAATCTGCCCTCTGGGATAAACTTGTATGAATCCGTGGCATAAAGTAATATTTGTCACTCTTCATTCATTTTTTTGCCCCTGTCCCCTCAGAAAGTCTGTGCACGCCACTGCCCTCTGTTTGTCAGGCCCCCCATGGGGATTCATGCGGTGCAACATCCGGTGCAGACTTTACAGCCATTCCCTTCAAAACTTTACGTGAGAAGCAGGAATTATTCTCCCCAAAGCATATGAAATTTGTTTAAATATTCTTTCTCATCTCCATTTCTCTCTGTCCGCCTCTCGCTGGCTGAGGAGAACGAGGTGCAGCAGTACGTCAGACTACATGCTGTACCTTACCAGAAACAGGTTATGATAAGTAATGGAGGAGAAAGTGGGATAAATGGTCTTAAATTGGGTGAAATACAGGAGATTTGTAACGCCCGGAGGAATCCAGGAGAGGGCAGTCAGACTTTCCTGGGAAATTTGTCAGGGTTGGCATGTATGTAAGTATGTGTGTAACCGCATCCCGGGTTTAGTGCTGCACAAGACAACTGTGATTGGTTTAAAGTTGCACAAACAAGTCAGAGATTTTACAACAGAATGAGAATTGGTTCAAGTACAAACAAAAAAAATACACCATTAACAATCCACCCAACCCACCTCCTAATGTGAACTTTGTGATTCTTTATACTACTACTGCATTACCCAACGTCCTCCTTTGCTGTTGTAAATTGCAACATGCGTTAATGTCTTGATAACTTTCTTTCCTGAGTTTCATGATGTTGTTGTTTTCTTTCAGGCGTGGAGCTCTGCAGAACTTGATCACAATGAAGAAAAGCTGCACCCTCAGACCCTTTACCCATGGAAAAATCAAGGCAAGGGAGTGGTGAGGGTGAAGAGGGACTGGATCATCCCTCCGATAAGAGTGCTGGAGAATAGCAAGCAAGTTCCTGAAGACCTTGTCCAGGTAAAACTTTCAAATCAGAATTTAATCAGTGTGTTATTTCTGGTATAAATTGTACTTCAAGTTAAGTATAAGGTCACAATTTTTTGAGTGTCTAATAACAGTATGTAAGCCCACACTGAAACAGGGTTTTGCTTGTTGTGCTTATTCCTGCTGTTCATACTGGTCAGTAGAAGAGAGGGAGAAAATCCAGTCTTTTTTCTGTGTCCCTGGTGGGTGGGGGAATCTCAGAGAGATTTGTCTGAGCAGCGTGAGAGCTTAGAAACTGAGAGCGGGTCTCCAGCCAAAAGCATGATGGTTGACAACCCTGGCTAATATGAGGCTTCAGCTGTCTGAGTTGTATAAATCAAATGGATTTCTGCCAAAGTTACAGTCTCAGTACAAAATTCCCTCCTTCTGTCACTATCCCTCTACTGCAGCTCTATAGGGAAATAACTATCCAGGGCACAGAGCAAGAGCTAATGCCTTTTCCATTCTCACATATGTCATATATAGTTAGAAATGATAACAGGAGCAGATTTACCGCTCAAATTATTCTGTAATCTTGAAACATGGGTCCCTAATTTGAGACAGAGGTAGACTAAAGCAAGCTTCTCATTTTTAGCCAGCTACTGTCAAATTTGCTGGCTGGAATGACAGCTGTGGCTAGGAGATTTGATCAGCTGTAGATAGCTAATTAAGCTAATGATATCTTTGTACCTTGGTTAAAAACGTTGTCTGTGGCTGAGGTTTCATTGTTTCCAGCTGGATGTTTTTAAAATGAAAACTTTTATGCACTTGATGTCCAAGAATGAGGCAAAAAGATACGTGTCCTGGGCAAAAAATCAGCACTGTTTACGTGAGCAGTAACACACTGCTCATATGTAGAGCTGGTTAGTCCTCGTATTATGAGCAAAAATTATGCTAACTGTTGTTAATGCAGTTATTTCATTTTAACATAACAGTATTTGACTACTTGGCTAATATGGCTACTTGGACAAGCAAAATGTTTATGAAGATTCATATATGTGTATATATATATATATATATATATATATACATTTTAACAGCTTCTTTCACTTGCTCCCAGCTGTCTCTGGGAACGTTAGCTGAATGAGGCTACTCCTCTAATTAATAGTGTGTGTGTGTGTGTGTGTGTGTGTGTGTGTGTGCTACCTTTTTGACTTTGAATATTCAGCTGCTGCCATTGGATATATTAGTTATTATAGTTTTTTTATTTTATTTTGTAATGTTAACCTTTAACCTTTAAATGTAAGTTGTCTGTATTTTTAAGTACGGAAGAGGATTAGGGCCACATGTGAATTTTTCTGACATTAAAGTCAGAATTCTGACATTAAAGTCAGAAGTCTGCACATGTGAATTTTTTTTTGAGTTCTGAGAAAAAAGTGTTTTTTCTCCGAATTCTGACTTTAATCTGGTAAGTAAGCTATTTATAATTAAATTGTGGGACATTACATGATATTTTTTATGTTGTAGAACAAAACGTGTAAATATCTTAAGCCTTTGGGAACCACAGAAATTATTTTAGGCATTTAACTGAAAACCAATAAAAAAAAAAAAAACTAACCGACTTTGAGACAACGGAACCAGATGTGCCGAAAGGCTAACCAGGAAAACAAACTACACCACTCTATTCAATACAGTTTTACTTTTGTATTTTTGGTTTTGGCTTTACTAAAACCCAGTCCCCACACATCTCTGACATGCCAAGTTACCGTTACTGGACAACTGGTGTGTGGCAGAGGGGTTAGTTAACGGTCAGCTGTAGCTAAAGTAGCACTAAAATGTTTTGCTCAACAAAATACCCAAACAACTTTAAAGTCTTAAATATTATACCTTGACTAGGGCAAAAAATTTGATTGGTATAGAAGAAGGTCTTGGACAAAATCCTCACCATGCAAAATGAGCTGATAGCTGAATGTGTATTACTCTTAGACTGTAGAACTATACAAAATTAAACTCAGTTAAAACACAGCACATACAGCCACGCACTGTTCTCTTCATCACAGATGATGACAACAGCACAGACCAGTGTTTAAAACTCATGTGAAATGTAAATGTTGTGTTAAGGCTGCTACAGATGACCAGTAAATGTATAAATTATGAGGAGAAATATTGCGCCACTTTTACATGGTGATGAAACTAGAGCAGAGAGCATAATTATGTGAAAAAAGGTGAATGCAAAATGCATGAAATATAGATTCCTTGCTATTATTACTCCTGAATCCCACTTCCTGCCGTAAGTCAAAGGCCTCTCTGGGCTTCACCACTCTTGTGTCAAGGTCCTTGACTGTCAACATACTCACATCTGGTGTTACAACATGTGGTTTACAATCCTCCTCATACTTTCCCTTGAGGTTGCGATGATCATCAACTTCGTCTCTCCTCTCTCTGTCTAGATCAAATCGGACAAAATCTTTACAGGTGAGGTGATCTACAAGTTGGAGGGACCAGGGGTGGACCAGGAGCCCAAGAATCTGTTTGAGATCGATGATAAAACCGGAGTAATCAGGAGCAAGCGGCCACTGGACAGAGAGAAATACGACACCTTCACGGTGAGAGAACGTTTATGGGAGAGACACTCCAAATCACCCGGCCACTTGAAACGTGTTTTAAAGCACAATCAACAGTGGTGCTTAACTAACACAAGCTACAATGCACTCACTGAGACCTTGCACAGCAGTTTTCAAAGCACATGTCCATGTTTTTGTCGTAAATAATATATCAGTGTCTCAGATGCTAGTGTAAACAGCCAGAGGTCAGTTTCCAGGGATCTTTATGGGCATCTTGGGAGAGACTTCAAAATGTTTCAGACCAGATTCCTGTGATGTAACCGATGATGTTGAACCGAACATCCTGCACATATCTTTCTGCCATTTCCAGCATATGTTTTGTGCAGATACCACGAATACCAAAAGGCACCGTGGTTGGCCTGTTTCCCTCATTGAAAGCATGAGGGTTGCAATATTTAACTGTAAGAAGCAACAACCTCGTAAATGCTGATTTTATTAAGAATCATGTCTCTGCTGTAACTGTTTGTGTGTTTGTTTGTGTGTGTGTAGCTGAAAGCCTTTGCGCTGTCCCCCAGTGGAGAGAGACTCGAGAATCCTACCACCATAGAGATAGTGGTCCTGGATCAGAACGACAACAGACCTGCCTTCATCCAGAGCCAGTTTGTTGGCACTGTCTCTGAGTTCTCAGTCCCAGGTACGTCCATGTATAATGTACTGCATCAGTGGCTGCAGGTTTAAGTAAAATATTATATTATATATTAATATATTATCCTGTTCTTTAACAGAGCAAAACAGATTATTGCATCTCTGTTACAATAACAACAGATCACAACAAACATCAAATGAATGATTTGCATGTGAGTCAAGTAAATCTTTATCACCTAAAGCAGGGGTGCTTCAACTATTTCTCTTGGCAGGCCAGAACTGAAACTTATGGTGGAACAAGAGCCAAAAGCAACACTTATTACATCATATTGTATTGTATTGTATTGTATTGTATTGTATTGTATTGTATTGTTTAGAAGCCAAAATTATACCTATGATCTCAAGTTCCTTTAATTGGCTGACTTGTGTCACTTTTCCCAGGTGTGCTCGAATAAAAAAAAGAATGAATAGTTAGGGATCTTACACATATAAAGAGAAGGTTTATGTCACAAAAATTAAACAATATTAACCAATTTTTTTTTTTTAAAAAAGGATTTTTAATGTTTTTTTGCTAGCTTGGGGCCCAAGCCCTGACCTAGATCCACATCATCTTTCCATTTTAAGAATTGTACAATGTAAAATAAAATTTTAAATGTTTTGCAAAGTTTGACATGATTTCAGTGAATCAGCACAAATGTCAAATATCATTGATTCATTCTGACCGACCTTTCCAGCTGACTGAAGCTTTTGATTATTTTTGACAGGCACGTCAGTGATGTCAGTGTCAGCCACTGATGCAGATGACCCAAAGACAGAAAACGCTTATCTGAGCTACTCTATCATTGGCCAGGAGAGCATTCCTGCAAACGCTGTTACCAAGACAATGTTTGGTATCAACAACCAGACGGGAGCCATCTACACAAGAGATGTAGGCCTGGATCGAGAGGTAAAACTCAGGTTATGGTTAAGATGCAGATATTTGCAGATTTCACAGTATGGTTCATTTCACTGAAATTAGCTGTTTTCTGTCCTAGGTGGTGAAAAGTTTCCGATTAAAGCTGCAGATTGCTGATATGGGGGGCATGGGACTGACAAATGAAGGTGTGGCAACCATACATGTGTCCGACATCAACAACCATGCCCCACAGTTCAGCCCTGCCTCGGTGAGTCTCAGACAACATTTTTGGGATATTTCCAAATATCTCAAATATATAATTGAAAATAATTTTGTCACACTGATATTAATCTTTTCATCTGTTTTCTGTGTGGTGCCTGTAGTACAGTATGATAGCAGTGGAGAACAGGAAGGACTATGAGATCGGCCGGGTGAATGTGACGGACAGAGACGATCATGGAACAAGGAACTGGGAGGCCAAATACTTCATTACCAACGACCCTGATGGCCTCTTCACCATCAGTACTGATCCTGCCACCAACCAGGGCGTTCTGACAGTGGTGAAGGTACAAACAACAACAACAAAAGTTATTCCTGTGCTCATAAGAAATCCAATATACCTTGGTTTTACATCGCAGTGACCTCCCAGTTCACAAACATTTTTCCCCGTAAGTTTTCTAAATTCTAGCTAATGGGTCACATATGTTGACTAATCTGTTCTGGGGTGCAGGAATAATCAAAATTTTGGAAATGTGTGGTACTGTCCTTTAAAGTCATCTTATGTGCTTAGTGTGCTTTTAGTCTCTCAGACACAACTCAACAATACCCTCTAGTGGTTGACTTGTAAACTACAACTTACTCACACAAAGATGCTTTTGCTAGATTTTATGTCATTTATCAAATGACTGATATTTTTTTTAGATTTATCATTAAGTCTAAATTATTAACCCACAATGCAGTGCAAAGTTTTCCTTCCACAAACGCCCTTTTTCTGCTCTGTGTCATCATGCAGCCTTTAGATTTTGAAGCGCAGGATGAGTACACCCTGATTCTGATGGTGGAAAATGTCAGTCCTCTGAGCAACAAGGCCCCCAACCTCCCACTGAGCACCGCTACAGTCGCTGTGACTGTTGTGAACGAGAACGAGGCTCCACATTTCAGAGAGGACCCCATAAAGATTGTCGTCCCTGAGTCTGTGGATCCTGGGACTCTACTGAAAAACAACATTGCGTTTGACCCTGATAATTCTGACCTGAGGTATGTTAAGCTATGTTTTTTAAGAAAGATGGCAAAACTAATTTGGCAGTTTGCATGTCTTTGACTCTACCTCTGCTCTCTGTGGCAGGTATGAGATTAGCCGAGATCCCGAGAGTTGGCTGGACATTGACAGGGATACGGGAGACATTAGTGCCAGGAGAGTCTTTAACATGCGATCGCCACATGTTAAAAACAATATCTACAATGCTGTCGTCAAGGTTACAGGTCAGTTTACCTCCTCAATCCGGCAACCAGGTGAATTAGACATACATTTTACCCCACATGGCAGGTTTCTCCTAAGAAATAAATGCTTGTGGCTGACATAAACATGACAATTGAATAAGCTGTGTATGTACTGTATGTTCTCCTGTTTAGATGCTGATGGTATGTCTTCCACTGCCTCCGTGGTCATCACACTGAAGGAGACCAATGACTTCTCCCCTCAGCTCTTCCCTCTGAGTGGCTCTGTATGTAAGGGTGCAGGCCGGAAGAGTTCCGGTCTGGTTGTGACTGCTGTGGATGAAGATCTTCCTCCGCAAGCTGCGCCCTTCACCTTTGAAATGCACTATGACATGTCACCGAACTGGACTGTTATTCAAGTCAACAGTAAGTAAAAAGCATCAGCGGTGAGGCTGGAGCACATCTGCATTAAACCAATTTTTTCCATAAATCTCCAAATCTCACACCTCTCTCCATTTTCCTTTCCCTTTCCCTCTTCAGACACTCACGCTGTGCTTCAGCCCCTCGTGGAGCTGGAGGCGGGAGAGTACATGGTCACGGTGATGGTGTCAGACTCCGGCAGTCCAGTTCTGAGTTCCTATGCTCAGGTCAATATCACTGTGTGTCTCTGTGACTCCTTTGGAGATTGTAAGTCTGTGACAGGGGCTATCCTCGGCTCCAGTGTGGGAATCAGCTTCTTCTTTCTCATCATCATCATGGCCAGTGTTGCACTCCTGCTGTGTAAGTCTCAACTCAAACACATCATCCAATCTTCAAAATCTTTCCCTACAAGAATTAAGCCTGCTTTTCTCTGTTTAAAATGATTGTTTGAATTAGTATTTTGCAGTTATTGACTGAAAAAACAAGACATTTTAAGTTGTGACTTTGACTGATGTTTTACCATTTTCTCATATTTTAAGGATTCAAAAAATCCACAACAAATTGTACATCACAGCCCTATAACCAGATAAACAAATAATTAAGACTTGATGGTTTCCGTCTGTTTGATTGCAGTGCTGCTCCTCCTTGCTGTGGCAGTGACCACCTGCAGGAGACGCCATCATATTAAGAAAGGAACAGGCCTGCTTGTCGGGGAATCAGAAGACGACATACGTGACAATGTCTTCAACTATGATGAGCAAGGAGGGGGTGAGGAGGACGAGGTAAGGCTGCCCAGGTCAAAAGTGAAGAGGGGAGGTCTGACTGATCCTAGGGTCAGGCTTAAATGGATGCTGTTCTTACATGGGTGCAGTGAACCTTATATATATTATACACAATAATAAAGACAGCCTCACTGGTTGTATTTAACAGTAACTTCATGGTATTTAAATGCCATCGATGGTTTGATTATGTCACCAAGAATTCCCTTTTGTTATTGTGGTTTGGTTTTGTTTGTTTTTCCACTTTATCATCACTGTATTGAGTTAATCTGTATCCTCTTCCTCTCACCTTGCAGAATGCCTTTAATGTCGACCTGCTGTGGAATCCCCACGATGCACCTTCAACCCCGGGCTCCTACTACCCAGGGTACCCTGGTGTTCCTCGAGGCAAGCAGCCCCTCAGGAAAGATGCCCCGCATAACCTGCCCTCACCTATTTACCCACGAAGGCCTCCTGCAGACCCCACTGACATCGAGGACTACATCAATGATGTGAGAGGCTTATACTATGAGCCTGCCGTACCTAAAATTCACAACCAAAATTTACTGTAAAGCCCAAAACCATAATCTATAGATATATAAAAGGGTACACCCATCACCAATATTAGAATTCAAAAACAGAAAATTCACGACAGGCTAACACAGGACAAATAAATCCAGATATGGCGTATTTTCGGATCCTGTAAAGGTTTCTTTTGACTTGTAAAGATAAAGACATGCCTATATGTCCAATGTGATCAGGCACTAAATGTTTATTTTTCCATTTTTTAGTCAAACCCCTCTGTTATTCTGTTTAAATTCCACTAAATTTACACATATTTGGGAGTTCTGCTACATATGTGAAAAAGTTATGGAGCCTGTATGACTTCTGAACGAGCTGCGTGAACTCTCTTTAATTGCTTTAAGTGTCATTTTAGTCAGTGTTGGTGAAGGTTGAAGACTATATTTAAAAAACAATTTAAAAAAGTGTGGAGTAGCCTGCTTCTCATCTCCGCCTGAGGCTAGCAGCTTGTGGCTACATTAGCCACTACTACTGTCAGATTTGAATGATGTTCAATAGTAATAGTGTCTTTTTAAGAGAACACCAACTATAAATAATAACATAAATCCTTTTTTGTTTGTTTGAGTTTTAAGTGTTCTTACAACACTGAGTATGGTCTGCATGAAAAAAAGAGGGACAGAAAATAAGTCAATATCACAAATAAGTCACATCAACTAAACTTATTGTCCCAAGAATTAAAAGCAGTGGGAGTTGAGATGACATAATGTTATTTACCTGTTTCAGCATTTTCTAGAATGTGAGAGACTAGTATAGTATGTGATAATGTTTTGAAATAGGAAGGATCATTTCAACAGTTTTAGAGTAATGTTACTCAATTATAGATCTTCAAACACTTTGTTTACATGTTCAGGTCTTCAGAGACGGAATTTAAGAAAATGTCTTTTAGTTAAAGAGTGAATTATGCCTTTTTACAATTAAAACAGAATTCCCAAGGAGTTTTTACCCATATTTGCTAAAAATAAACTGTATTTTTTCTCCCATCAGGGCCTGGAGGCTGCAGACAACGATCCTAACGTGCCTCCATACGACACCGCTCTGATCTATGACTATGAGGGAGAGGGCTCACTGGCAGGCAGCCTCAGCTCCATCGCTTCGGGCAGCTCTGACGGAGACCAAGACTACGATTACCTCAACGACTGGGGACCACGCTTTCAGAAACTGGCCAACATGTATGACCCACGTTAAGATGGACTGCAGCCCAGAGGAAGAAGACCGGTGTGAAACACCACCAGTTAGGGACACAGATGATGCCTCAGGTTTACAGAAAAGATTTTAGTCCGGGATAGCATTTGAGGTGTGCCAAAGAAAAATAAGCACTATCCAAAATCACCAGCCTTCAATCTAATGTGCCTGGGTTTTAATGAGGATCATTTGGACAAAATGGCTTGTTGCAAAGTTTTGTGATTAGTTAAGGAGAAGTAAGCGAGTCAGTGAAATTGTGTGATGACATGATCGGCCAAGTAGAAAGGAGCCGTGCATGCTACAAGGCAGACGGAATGTGTGTTGAAATGATTGTCCGTGTCTGGTTTTGTTTAGACCTCAGACCTGGATTGCTCAGTTATGATACATAAAAGAAGCCTGAGATATAAAACTTTTTTTTATATATATATATATATATATGTGATTCTTTTATAAGGTAAATTTGCTCTGATATTGATTTTATTTTATTTTTTTTGATCATTAATCCTCCATTCCAGCCTCTGTTAATCTTTTTTGGAATCTCAGCACAAAATATTACTCAACAAAACACAACACTCTGTTATCTAATTGTTTGGAGATGAAGACTTCGAATGATGTCTTTTTTTTAGGTTTTACTGGTGTCTACAGAATAAATGTAAATCTTTTATTTAGTGTGTGTATTATTCATTATCAGATGATTCACCGGCTTCACTGTTTACTCAGAATTCAGACATAGACAAAGACTGCACAGAGCATCAAGTAATATTTAAATAAAACTTTATTTTAATATTTAGCAACATAATCCTTTGGGACTTCACATTCACTTGTGGCAATCAAATGTATTCACAGCCAATAATACAAAGACTTGTTTCAAAGAATACACCAACTCTGCCATCAATATGTATGTCTCACGGTAAGTGGAGTAATATCAGCCGCTTAATCATCAACATGAAACAGCCTCAAACAAAGAAAATGCCGTTTCCTCACAGGTACACATTTTAATGTGTATTTATCCACAGCAACCTACTACAGTTTGTTTTAAGTCTTCACCGCAGCTCACTTGAATACCAAACACAATAATGTGGACCTTAATATGTTTGTGCAGGTGCACGTCACCTGAATTAATGCAAATACATTTGGTATACGTACAAACAGTCGCCCCTAAAGTCAACAGAAGTCAATAGAATGATTCAAGTTTCAAATGGCTAGCTGCTAGCTGCTTCCTTGCTCTGTCATTTGCAGAAGTTAAATAACATAAATACTCAGAAGCAGTACTTGAATCCACACCTATATATGCTACAGTATGCTTAAGACAGGCCATATAATGTTGATTTTGCATAATATAAGTGTTGATTAAAGGGCTTTTCTATACCATCTGCACTTTGGACTATTTAGAAACATCCTCCTTAAAAAAGGTGCAATATGTAAGAATTGGCCATCTGTCGAATTCATCCTCAAAACAGACAGGTGGAAGCATATCACCTGGGTAACTGCTAATCGCTGTTAAATGTAAATGCCATTGACTAGTTAGCTCAGTAACCATGCAGCTAGTGGTCCAGAATGTAAGCTTGGAGGACCAGGGGAGTGTTGGTGCTGCCACCGCTAACATGGGAGCTTTGGACTGGTTGTCTGCCAACTTCAGTAGATATCTCTTCAACACAATACATAGACGTCATTAACTTCAAGTGTTTTCAGCTAAAATTCTTACATATTGCACATCTAAATAGAATTGTTTCTCTTATTTCCATGACATAATAACATGGCTGTGCAGCAAGCACATGAGAAAAATGATGGAATTCCGCCCAAAACCATTCTCCAGGTTGCACTGCTTTGTTCAGGCCAGATTTAGATTATGGGTCAGCTCACTAGAAATTATGTTTTCACAAAAACTCTGGATTGCAGATTTTAAAGAAACTTGGCAAAATTTAACTTGCGGGCATATTAAGTTTCAAAGTGCCGAATCAATGCCAAGCTAAGAAAATTCACCCAGCCCCTCATGACCCCCACCAAAAGCAGCTGGTGGAAAATTATTCCGAGACATACATTTTAAGATCAGGCGAGCTGCGGATCTACATCGTCCTCTCTGTTTTTGCGGGGAGGTGGCTGAGGTTCATCTTCTCCCGTGTCTTGTTTGTCCCTCTCAGCCTCCACCCAGCTCTGTGGGGCGATCATCTTCTTGGGCCCATGAGGGGGTGGACCCAGCAGGGCTTCAATGTCGTCATAGTTCACCACCTCACGCTCTAGCAGTGCATTGGCCAACTGGAAAGACAGACCCGGAATAGTTTAAAACTAAACCAAATGTAATACCGAAGTGCTGCACAGAATGTATGATCAAAGAAGGGAACAACTGACCAGTGTCAGCTTATCTTTGTTGTCCAGGAGCAGCTTCTCTGTGTGCCTGTAAGCACGGGCTATCAGCAACTTAGCCTCCTGAAAGAACAATATTAACCGTCACATCCATACATTATGACGACATGCAACAACATTCAATGCGTTTTGGGCAACGTTAAAGGTACAATATGTAAGAAATCTAAAGCAACTGGCCGTAAAATCATCCTAATATGTCACAGAGACTCAGTAATAATGTTCATATAACATACTGAACTCACCAACAACAACAGTACAGCCAAAATATTCGCATTAAAAAAAATCTTTTGCGGACCGCAAATCATGTTGTTGTTTTGAAATCATGTTTTGACAC
>OMLP01045340.1:30064-59315 GCA_900302685.1 Spondyliosoma cantharus
TAGCATCATTTCAGGAGCGCTACACTTATGCCACAACCACCATGTTGTTCAGTATGGACTAGAGAGTTTGTTTACTAGGTCGCAGTATTTTGAATTTGAGTGTAGTAACCATTTTTGGCCACATTCTTACATATGGCGCCTTTAACAGAGATTATAAGAAATTCTATTTCGGAAAACCTTCGAAAAACATTGTGGCAAAATGTAAAACCCACGTGGTCCATCTGCTGCTGTAGACCCTGGCTGAAAGGACGGCGTCCAGGGGCACCTTGCTCCTCTGTCTCCGGGAACGAGACCTGGCCGATGCTGTCACACATGCCATATTGCTTCACCATGGAATACGCCACACGTGTCACTTTACGTAAATCATCTTGAGCTCCTGGGGACACAGAATGAGGATGATTAACCTTGAGTCATACTACACAGTATAAGAGAGTAGTTATATTTGGATGATTCTATTCAGAGATGAACGTTCATTAGAGTTCAGTACAGAAAACTATGGAGCCCTGGGGTGGCCATAGAGAGAAAAACAAATTGGCAAGGATATATCAAGGTTATGTTTTGCCAAAGCAAGTGTGATCCAACTCATTTCCGTGTTTTGGTTCATTTGCAGACATGAGATAAGAGCATTAATCCAAGTCTTATCTTAATCCAAGTATACCCACTGTGTGTAAAGATGCACAGAAGTGCAGATGACTAAAAACTCATTCAACAACACTGTTAGCTATGCCTTATATAAAAAGAATAATGTGCCAGCTGCTTTAAAGCATTCAGTAACTCTGAGCGATTATCTTTGGGTTTTCTCTGTTACATTCTAAGTTAATCATGTTCATGCATTATTAACATTGGACCTTTACTCTAATATTTGCATTAATTTTAACCAGCCCTATTATGCCTTCAACGATGAGGATTGGTATAAGCTATGATTGTCAAGTAAATTGTCAGAAAACAGAGAAAGGTTTTCGGTAGGTTAATTTTAGTGAAGAATTCATGTCAACGTGATTTTACAAAACACCTCGCACATATCTCTTTTTTTTAATTCATGGTATAGCTGACGGTGTTGTTGAATGAGTTAGGGTGGGAACAAATTGCATCTTCTGCACACGCAATAGCATTTCTCATGCCCAATTTAGTTCAAATCTATTGGCACTCAGGGGTTCCATAGAACATTATATATATATATATATATCATATTTTGATAAGAATGAGATTGAGTAGGAAGCTCTGAGGAAATTCTTTGAAAGTAATCAGCAGGTGAGCAGTGAGTGATGCTGATTGGAGTGTACCTGTTGTAACTTTGTTGAAGGTGATGGCTTCGGCAGTTCTTCCTCCCAGAGCCATACACATCCGCTCAAACAGCTGCTCCTTGGTGAACAGGTGCTGATCACGAGGTAGGATCTGGGCAAATCCCAGGGCTGCGTTAGTCCGCGGGGCAATGGACACCTGAAAAACACATTGCATGAATTCAAAAGTGTTCATCCACATTTTCTGAATTGTCTATCACAGTTAGCATGAAATGGGTTTTGTTTTTGTCATCTTATCAAGTCTTCCTGAGCTGACTGTGATCAGCAGAAAGAGACTTTTGACCTCAGTGGTTGCTCTCTCATAAATGTACTGAGGCTGAGGTTGATGGCAGTCCAACTGGCACCCAATCAAATAACAATCTACATGTTAATTGAGTGCTAAACATCTAACACCTAGTCTGATGTCCCGGTCAGTGTCATTTTGACACATAGTCAGATGTGTGAATTTGAAAAAAAGAGATGCAGTGTAATATGCTCAACCTTGAAATTACTAAATGAAAAGGTGTTGCATATAAAGCCCTAGAAGAAGACTGGTCCTGATGGCTGCTCTTAAATTATTTCTTTAAATAAGGTGTCGGAGAACGTTTTAATGGAAATGTTCTCCTAATCTCTACACTCCAATATGAGCGTCAATTCAGCCGAACTTTGGAAAGTGCCAAAACTTTGTTTTATAGGATGAATCTGATCAAAGCAAAATATGACAGACATGTACAGACATTATACAACAGACAGAACGTGTCTTACATTTCAAATTAAAAGCCCTCACTACATCGAGGAGCAGCACATTACCTTCATGACAGCCTCTGTGTGCTCAAGCAGCCATCCCACCAAGGCGTGTCCAGACTCATGGAAGGCGACCACCCTCTGCTCCTCTTTAGACAGGATCTTACTCTTCTTTACACTTCCTGAGGACACACACACAAATGTATCAGATTTCGTTACAGTGGTACCTAACACAAACACAGATTTTCATTTTCCCAGACAAGGCTACAGTTTGTTTGAATCGTCGTACCTGCTATCACTCTCTCCACTGCATACTCAAAGTTAAAGGTATCGATGGACTTGTACCCCTCTCTGGCAGCATGCAGGGCAGCTTCATTGCAAATGTTAGCAATGTCCGCACCTGCAGAGACAAAGTGAGTTGACAACAAGATCACATGATCAACATATAGAAGAATGACGGATATTTGTTGACCAGGAGCTGATGTTAATTTATGCAGATGTGTTTAACATGAGGACAAAACATTAGAGTATGTATATATACCGCTGAAGCCTGGTGTGAGCTCAGCCAGACGCAGAGAGTAGGAATTAGCTGGTTGGGTCAGCTTCAAGATCTTCAGATGCTGCTCGAAGATCTCCTTTCTCTCCTGAAAGACAACGGTAAAAATGAATGAAGAAGATTCAAGCGACAAACTGGTTTAGTTGTCCTGATACTATAAAGTTGGTTTGCTTGAGAATATATGATGGAACAGCTTAATACTGTAGCAAGGCTGTGAGATTCAAAGATACATATTGTATGATCATAGGAGAAGGTCTATGATTCATTAGTAACTATGTCACCGTTTAGCTAAGGTCAGTGGTAACTGTGAGAGCTCAGGACTACCTGCAGTGTGGGCAGATCTATAAAGATGTGCCTGTCTAGTCTGCCCGGTCTCATTAGAGCATTGTCCAAGATATCAGCTCTGTTCGTGGAAGCAAGGACGATGACATGGTCCGTGGTTCCCATTCCTGCAAAAGAAGAAGAATAAGGCAGTGATGTATTATTCTGTCCGAAAAGTCATCTTCTGGTAACAACTGAGATGTTTTTACTCACCATCCATCTCCACCAGCAGCTGATTGAGGGTCTGCTCCTCTTCAGTGTTGGAGAAGCCTGACATGTTGGTGGAGCGCTTCTTTCCCACAGCATCGATCTCGTCAATGTAGACGATGCAGGGCGCTCGGCCTCGAGCCTCTTTGAACAGACTTCTGACTCTCGCAGCACCCAGGCCTTCATACAAACACAATATTAGTCACATTTAAACTGAGGAGTATGATACAGTATTCAGTGTTGGGACGTAACTAAGCATATTTAATCAACTACCGTACCTTGTACTGTAATTATGAGGTACTTGTACCTTATTTGTGTATTTCCATTTTTTGGCTTTTGTGGAGACAAACACGGCACCTTTTGCTCCACCACATTATGTGATAACTTTAGTTACTGTGAAGATTGCATGATGCATCACAGTCAAAATAGTGCATTTTTAAATGTATTTATTTATTTTTGGTGCTGATAATCAGAAGATCGCTGAATATTGGATACAATGATCAGTCTATCAAAGTATACAGTATAAACATAAATATATGTATAATTTACTTTTACTTGTACTTTTGATACTTAAGTACATTTGATGTCAGATACTTTAAAACTTATGCTCAATTACTTTTCTTATGGGTAACTATCACTTTTATCAAAGTTATATTTTGACACAATGTCTTAAGCTGAGCAGTGACGCCTAAAATCTAATATAGTCATTTCTTTTCGCAATAACTGGTGTGACAGAATTCATTCAACGACAATCAACAGTCGCTTGTGACGTATACAACGAGAAAAGTATGATTTTATCAATAACTTACAGAAGATTCCTGCACTGAAACAAGGGAAGAGACATTTAGTCCATCACAAAATTATTATAACCAACATTATTAACTTTCATACTGAATACTGCAGCACTGTCTTTACCTACCTCCAATGACCTCCACAAACTCAGACCCAGCCATAGCCAGAAAGGGCACCTGGGCCTCAGTGGCTACAGCCTTAGCCAGCAGGGTCTTCCCGCAGCCTGGAGGCCCGAGCAGCAAGGCACCCTTGGGAACCTTGGCTCCCAGCTGGAGGTATCGTTCTGGATTCTGATAACAGACACCATCAATTAAAGGTTTTACTCATGTGAGAATCACAGAAAGTACTTCAGTTTATTAAATTGATATTGTGGTAAAGCCTTAACTAGAAGAACCATGGCTAAAGTATTATACAATACCAAGATATTATGATGCTGGTCTCTTACCTTGAGGTAGTCAACAAATTCCTTTACTTCCATCTTTGCTTCGTGCATGCCTGCAACATCTTTGAAACTCACACCTTTACCCGACTTGCCGTCCACGACAGTGAACTTGGCCATCTTCAGTTGATTCTGCAAAGTAATATGCAGTTCATACACTGGTGAAATCACTGGAAAATATTAATCACCTTAAATGTACATGTGCCAATCTGCATGTGTGGTCTCACTCACGAAAGCACTGAAGCCGCCCTCTCTGCCACCCATGCCTGCGAGTCGAAAGACATACCAGAGAATGGCCACGCCAATAGCAGCCATTCCCAGAGCGTAGATTGCACTGCAGAGTGAACAGTTGGAAAAAACATTTCATTGAGTCTTAAACACTTTTTTTTACTTAAAAATGGGTGAACATCAAGGTTTAAGACATTTAAGATACAGAATTGTTTGCTAATTTCTCC
The DNA here is from genome assembly GCA_900302685.1 of Spondyliosoma cantharus. Taxonomy (NCBI): domain Eukaryota; kingdom Metazoa; phylum Chordata; class Actinopteri; order Spariformes; family Sparidae; genus Spondyliosoma; species Spondyliosoma cantharus. Next base: position 34,859 of record OMLP01045340.1, read on the forward strand.
AGTGTTTAACGTTCCCACAAGAGACCATTAGGGGATTATAGTTACAGCATGTAATGATGAGACCTATTGGTTGTTACTAATGAAAGGAATAAGCCAGCTGTTAATTGATAATTACTCTGGATGGAGATTGCATTCCTTCAAATTGCTCATTAAACATTCACAGGCTGGATTTCTTTGGATTTAAAGTCTGTTTTAAGAAAGGTTGTTCTTACTTCCCGAAGAATCCAGTGCGTTTATAAGACACCGGTATCCTGTCCTTGGCGTCAATATTCAGCTCTTCTTCAGCAGCTCTCAGCTTCTCCTCAAATTTTTCAATGTTGGCGACCTGCATTCTGTACGTGAGCGCAAGCCTCTGCAAAAAAAAAAAAAAACATGGCAAAAGATGAGAAATGAGCGAGAAGATCTGCTGTAAAAAACAATGCTAATAATGTGTTTCATTAAATCCGACACAACATACAGGCCTTCCGAAGATGACCGCTCCAGGATGAAGGCTGATTTCTACAATGTCACTCTCAGGAATGACCTGCACACGTGACACCTCTCCCTTGGCCAACATCTCATTGACAAAGTCATTCCAGGAGATGTTACTGCTGCTGCCATTAAAAAAGTTCAACACAGACATGAGGACTGCTATAATGACGAGGGTCCGCACGCGCTCCCGGGAAATCTGGTCATTCTGCTCTCTACGCTTCTTCTCATCTGAAAGGTAAGGAAGATTACGGGAGACGAGTACAAAGGGACCAGAGAAAGAGCAGTGAACAATTGGGTGTCAGGCAGCTAAAGCAGTTCATCACTTACCTTCATCTCCCTCTGGAGCTTTTCCCTTTGGTCCATTACCTTTATTTTTCTCTTGTTTAGATTGAGATGTACTGAAGAAGTTTGTTGCCCCTGAAATAAAGTATTTTCACCATCAGTAGCACTAAATAAAATCGGAAGCATTAGTATGTATATAATCAGACTAAAATTGAGTGTTTACCTAATAGATTTGCCACACCAACAGGGTTCCTCAACAGGCTGTTCCTGATTAACTCTTTGCTGATTCCCACCATGGCCGGACCCAAGGGTCTGTGGAGAAGACTCTAAAACAAGAACATTGGGACAACATCATTTGTTGTGACAAAATAAAAGGAATAAATGATGACAGACTGGGAATGAAAACATTTGCTGTTGTTTGCACATGCATTTGACTATTTCATCACAGTACCACATGGATTCACAACGATATCGGCACTCCATCGATATTGACAAAAGCCTTAAAATTAAACATTGGCATGCACCCAAAATGACCTTTTGTGCCGATAAGATGACGCTTTAATTGTAAGCATGTAGATCGAACCATTGACTGGGTAGTTTTATTATCAATTCCACTGCAGATGTGACCTGCTTTCTCTGCAATTAGTAGGAAAATCATTTGAGAATATATATGTCAAGTAAAGGTATCAGGATGAACGAGTTGCAAAATATCAACATATCGTATATTAGCAAAGATCCAATGATATACATCCCTACAATACAATGCATTTACAACTAGGGCTGCACGATATGGTAAAAAACAATCTTTTCACATTCTGATGGGTTTTTTGCTAATTATCTTGTGTGGCTTGGTCTTTTCCAGGGCACCATGGTGGAGTGGAACCCACTTGGCGATGCCTCAGCCTGCTAAGTCCTCCTCCTGGATCCACACTCTTCACAAATATTTAATAGAATTTACTTATATTATTGACAGATATTATGTGAAATGTGTAAACTGTGATCTTGCTGTTCTGTTCTGCACATGCAACATCTATTGCACGTCTGTCTGTCCGTGGCTCGGATGTTGTTCACTGTACAGATTTTAAAGCCCACTGATGAAATGTGATTGTGATTTTGGGCTATATAACTTTGATTTGATTATTTTGACAGATATTAAGACTGCAATATAATTCAGTTAGTGGGAATGATCATTTTTGTTTGTTTGGTTTTCATTTTCAGTGGGGAAAAAAACTATTTAAGTCATGCAGATGTGACATTTATTGAAGTCTGCACCAAACAAACATGCTTTCTTCCATCTGTAGAATAAGATTTGTTGGCCAGGAAATCTGTGGAGCACTACAGTACTTCATTATCATGCTGTTTTGTCACACAGTTTATCAAGAAAAAAACAAATGTCTTGCTTCTGTGATATGGATATTTCACTTGGCCATGATGTATTTCTGATAATATTCTATTAACTGGGCTTCCCTATTTAAAATCGTGTAGGAGCAGTAAAGAATGATCCAATATCAGACTGAAATTAGTTGAAATCATCCTGGCTACAGACATAGAAACACATCCAAAGGCGTTTACGACCAATGTGAATGCAGGGGGTTGTCCTTCACACTTATTATTACTTGTTATTTTCTTCATAGCTTATAGACAAAGTAAAGCGTACTCATAACTTAACGTTACATCACTAACAGTTATCACCACCAGCAGCAAAGGACACAATCCAAACTTTTCATGTTTACTGAGAGATTGTTATATTTTTCTTGGCTTACCTGAATGACTTTCTGTGGCTGACTTGTAAGGTTCCGCACTGACTTCGAAAGAAGCATCTCTGTGACACTGTCCCATCTGGACACCACATTATTAACACTACTGCTGGATGTCGACTTGTTTGCTAATAAATGAGAGTTTCGTCTGGACAGTGTCCACAACAAAGCTCTACTGTGTTTTCTACAGAGGGCAGCACGATGCTGCAACAACAAAGCTGACATTTTGTCCCTTAATGAGTACGTTAACTCCACAATTGTAATGCCATAGCTATCGGTTTGCTATCAAGCTGAAATTCTGTGTTATGACACGCCTGTTTACCTCTACCGCCGTTCAGCGCTAGCTAGCTAGCTTGCTATGTTATTCAACCGTGCAGCCACACAAAGATGCTGCCTCAACATCAACACGGCAACTATCCACTTCCGGAGTTCCTGCTCACGGAAAATTAAGCCAAAAAAGAGATACGCATTTACTCTAAATTTGATTGTATCCTCATTGTTGTATTAGCATTGGAGTTGAGGCTGCCTTAAATATATGTTGAAGATGGAGCAGTGCAGCTTAATACATCTCGAAGGCTTTCAAAACATCTTTGTCCCGAACTTTGAACTTCGACCTTGCGTCGTGCTCTTCGAGGAGCTACTAGCTGCGCAGGCATTTGCGCAAAGTTTACGCAGTATTGCGTATAAATCCTGCAATCTGCAGTCTCACATAATATTTCTATCAGTTTCGTAGTAAACTGTAACTTAGATATAATACATTATTATTACTTCTTCTGAGCGCTTATTTATCGTCACACTGAAGGTTTAGAGAAAAGTTAAATCCGCACGTCTACTATATTTGGGGACACACTTTTCTTGTGCTAAGTGGCAGTTTTATGGATGGAATAAACCTATGTACAATTTTCAGGTTCTTCACTTGAGTACTTTGAATTTTCTCCTGCGTTATGCCTCCCCCCACTACATTTATTACTAGTTACTTTGCAGATTCTGATAGTTCAGTGTTTGTAGGTTATTAATTGTGCCGTGTTCAGATAATGTTGTGGGCGGGACATTGTGTGAGAGGCTGCTGCATTGGACCCAAAATAGAACATTTTTCAATTAAATCGAATAGGGCTGATGATACCCAATTTGCCAAAGACTAGATAGAATATCATAATTGCCTGTTTTAGGACTAGGCAATACATCGATATTATATTGTTATCGTGATTGACAAAACTATATGTCATATTAAATTTCGAAAATTGTTATATTGTGACAAAATTAATAACTTGGGATTTTAAAGGCTGTATTACAGTACAGTGATGTCATTTTCTGAACTTATCATACTGTTTTACTTCTAATACTTGCCTTTGCCCACTAAGTCATTATATCCACATAACCCTTGATTATTTTGCAGCCTCAATATTGTGATATTTGATTCTGTCAGCCAGTCCACGCATTTATGAAGTGCGTTTGAGGGAGATTTTTTAAAATATCCTGATATTGGTGTGTATCGTGATATAGCCTTAAGCTTATCACTTTAAGCCCATATTGCCGAACTAATGTAGAAAGCAGTTGAAAAATAAGCAGAAAAGTACAACTTTTAAAAATTCTTACTCGATAATAGTGAAAATAACATTTCACCTTCTAAAGTGATTTTTGAGAATATTAGGCATTTATGGACTAAAACCCTTGAGAATAACTAAGACTGTGCTGATTTTGTAAGAGTTCTCCAGCAGAGTGCGCTATTGGTCGACTCTGGGTCCAGTATACCTGGGTCCAGTTAGGTTTAGCAAAATAAATGCATATAAACAGATCTTGCTGTGAGTTATGAGACTCATAACTTGCAAGAGGCATTCACACAGGTAACTGTGTGAGAAGCAGGGCCAGCTGTTTGTTGGTTTTCTTTCCAAATAACCACCACAGGGAAGTACTTTTAATGATGACTTCCTCTTCTTTACTAGAAGGATCGTCAGTCAATGAACTCAGCTAGTGGAGTCTGTAGTAATTGCAGTAATAGTCTGGTGATCATGCAGATTGCTGCCCCTCATATCCTTGTCGCTGTTGTAAATAATCAAAGCAATGTCATAACAAGCGACGTGTAAGGGTCAGTTTGAGTGACATATTCGGTTCACCAATCAGAGTCGAGAGGTTTTCTTTGAACCAATGGGAGCCTACCTTACATACTTTCGCATTTCAGTTTGACCATGGGTGTGTAGGGTTTGTTCACCGTGCCGCTCCGCTTTCTTGCCAACTCCGCCTCTAATCGAAACCCAATGTTTGAGGTCTGACCCATGCGCCGCAAACAGAACTTACACGTTCAGTAGACCATTATATATTGCAAATAACCTACTGAAACACGTGATTGTACTTTTATGAGAGGAGATTAAACAACTATCTACATTTAATGCGTTGTTTGTGTGAATGCCTTATGCCTTAATGCTTTGCAAAAATACTTAAAATATATTTATTGTATTTCCTCAGAGTACACACGCACGTTTGCATTTGAAATAACCCGTGAAGAAACTAAAAGCATTAACAACGAGTCAGCATAAGCAGCGTTTCATGTTTCAACAACTGTAATAAACAAAGTCCAGAAATGTAGAAAACGAGTGCACTCGACGCCTGTACTCCATTTCCTTTTCTTGGTCGCCAACTATATAATGGAGTGTGGTCTCTTGAGTTTGAAACTGTGAACCTTGGTCAGCCACGTTGGCGCTCAGCTTGTATTTGCTGTGAAGGGAGAGCGGGATGCTGTGAAGACCCAAAATGGCGTCAGTTTCATCCTGTGCAGAAACGGTATCCGCCCACTGCTTTAGCGCCAATCAGGACGGTCGTTTCATTCCCGAAGCGTTTCCGTCCCGAGCGTCCACACACTGAAGTCAAAGGCCGCTCGAAAACCGCTCGAATGGGTTGGCGGAGAGGATTAAACCGAAACAAAATATGATCTTTTGATGGTTTAGATTCACCCAAGCAAGCCTACCGTTGTACAAATGGAGTGTTAACGGTTTGTAGTCTGTGGTGAAGATCAAATAGCTACGCTGTAAACGAGTATTCGTGGATATTTTATTGTTTTTTTTTTGGGACCTTCGTTTGCTGGTCTGCACAGTTTTAACAAGCTAGCGCTAGCCTCGATTCTAGTGAGCTGCTTTTGAGCTGCGATGGTCGTCGCGAGTTTATGCGGATGTCTCCGGACCAGTCTATAGTAAACCAACGGCAACAAATGGGATCATCCAGCATCGGCCGAAAACATCGCGGCGTAGACTAATCATTACAGATTCTGATAATTGTTTGACTTTGTGGAAATTCAGACAGAGGTAAGTCGCATTTTCACTCGTCCTGCAAAGCTAATGCGTTAACAACAACAAACGGACTGTTGCTGCCCCGGTGGCTAACTCGGTTTGATGTGTGTTGCGACAGAGGTCAACTTGCATTATCTTAATATACTAATTATTTGTAAGCATGAACATGCCTTATGTATGCATCATGGTTATGTAATGTGTACTCACTGGAAATGCTGATCTTTAGCTCGCCGTTCTACATCTTGAACGCAGCCTTGCTATGCTTATGCTAAGCTGGATTTGTCAAAATGCTGAGAAATGCTTAAAAAATGCATTCATTTCGTGCATTACACATACAGGTAACATAAGATTTCACAAGTTCAATCAAATCAAATTCAGCTATGGTACATCATTGCCCATGTGTGATTGGATTGCAACTGACGACGTGTTTATGTTTTATAATTGCATTTAAATGTATCGAGAAAGCAACTAGTGTTGCATACATTGCTACCGTACATGCAGGTATACGTACAGGCATAACAACAGATTCAGATCCCGTGCAATATCATCGAAGGTTTTTTGATAGAAGTAAAGAGGAATTAACTTGCAGTGTCAATCTGCACTAAGTTTTCGAGCATACTCAGGATAAGCTCTGATCTTTCAATATCCCAGACAAAAAATATCATTACATTTCCCAAGGGAGTGCAATCATCACATCCAAATGTTGACCCATTTTTGTTTATCCAAAGCAATGTAGTACACTAGGATAGTGTCACAGTAGTCTATCTGCATTTCCGTTTAAGTGTGCACAGCATCATGAATTCCTGTCATGAAGCACTATGTCTTGTCCATGTGCTGGTCTGTTCCAGCTCATAACCACAACAGATGTGCTACAAGACTGGCTATAAGGCAAACAATGAATTAGATTGTCATAACTCAAACACATGAAGAAAACGTGTGTATGTTTTGTGGGAATATTCAAAGAACTGTGCTTTAAAGGGTCTGACTAACAGTGGGCGGTATGGATAGATAACTGTCGTAATCACTTAAGTTAGTTCAATGGCGTGTCTGTGTTTTCTGTGTTGAATAACATGTACTTGAGGGAGGATGGTATCCATGGTAGGATTTGAGATGGGCTGTAGAGGAAATGGAATATTGAGGAGAAGCTCTCCGCTTTGGTGCAGTACCAATGCTGAGGAAAACACTGCAGTGCCGCTGGTGGTGTTTTCCACCAAGATACTGAGAGTGTTTTAGCTTGTTGGGGCGTTCATGTTGACTACACTGCAGAGGCAGTGATGCATATCTCTGTCCCTTGAGCTTGCATAGGTCCTATTTCTCTGCACTATAATTAAAGCGTCAATTCAAATGGTATCACATACACTATTCAGTTACATATGCAGATCAAGATATGTGGGATTTAGATGGACACTAGGCATTTTTGCAGAATTCCTTACACATATTATTTCAAGTACATTACAATACATCACTGATGTGTTTACATTGTGAAAGTAAGACAACCCAGATACAGAAAGAGAATCTCATTGACGCTGCAGTTTCTCTTCAACATATCAACTGGAATCAGTCTGTCAATGAAATTGAAAGTTACTTTTATTTTTATTTTTGACATTATATGCTGTACACTTACTTTTCACATGCCCTTTAGGTAGTGGGAACTTGTGTGTCTATATTTAATTTTTTTTTCTTTTGGAATCAAATTCTTTATTAGTGTTAAATTCTATTCAGTTTATTAAAGTAACCAATCCAAGATATTTATCTTTTTTATATTCAATTTAAACGTTTGGACTTTACAATGCTGGGGAAACAATCCTAGGCAACCATCACTGAAATTTACAATTCTATAAATGGTATAATACACAAAAATATTAGTGTAGCCATCTCTTTATCTGCAACTGAGCATACATTCTGGTTTTAAACAGAATACATAGATTCACAGAAAAAAGAAATGCTGTTCAGAATTCCAATGTTGATTTAGAAATCAAATGTTATGAATGAAGCTTTCAAAGCTTCAAACTATTTGGTACATCCCTAGTAAAACTATATCTTGTCATAAGCAAGGATAATTGCCATTCTACTTGACACTTTTGAACCTGTATGTCCCATCTGCTTCCCATTAGTGATGGCTAGATTTGACCCCTGTTCCTATAAGTAGTACCAGAGAATTAAGCCTTGCCCTCTGCATTCAACAGGAAATGGACTTAAGAAAGGTCATGAGATGTGATTCTAGCTTGGGGTTACACATTTTGTGTTAAAGATGGTCAGGCAACGTTTCTATGTTTCTACCCTTATACTGCTGTGGCGATTGTGTCTCACAACTCTTCAGATTCCATTTATGGCGGTATTACCCAGATGCAGGAAATTTGCTGACCAGTGTGGACCACGCCACAGTCAGTCAGCCTCTGGGTTGCTTGCACATCAGCCCACTGTGACGTTGCTGAAAACAAAGTGTTGTCGTAAACATGCCTGACTGCACCGCTTCTCCTCCTTGATCTTAAGTAATGGATTTTTGTTGCCTGAATCTTAGGTGACCTGTCTTGTTTTTTGTTGTTGTTTTTTTTAAGCTGAGTGAAGACTAACTCAACTGGGTCTTGCATTATGGGTGAAATACAACAAGATTGTTGTTATTGCTGTGTTTGGGTAGCTTGACAGAAACATTTGCTGAGGTTAACCTGATGATCATTGATAACCTGTCAGTATCACTGAGTAACCCACTTGTTCACAAGTATTGATATGACAAGATATAATACCGTCAAACCTAAATGAAAGTAGAAATGTCATCAAAACGTGAAGAGCATTTCAAGAGGGCAGGGTTTTTAGAAGGCAGATGCAGAGAGAGCACTGCAGCATTAGCAGAGTAGACATAAAGCTTCAGAATATGACTCTGCATAGTAACTTTACAGCTGCATAGTTTACTGTGTTCTCTTAAATGGACATTTTTCTGCCTATGAAATTTACTACACCATCCAGCAAATGTTTTGAATCCATCACTGTCAATTTTGGCGGCACTGAGCCTCATGTTCTTGGTGAAGTTAATTTTAGCAGCATTTCAGAAATAATCTCTGTTCTTACCAGTGATGGGCATGCGTTAGGCTTGTAGCTGTAGTCAGTGTTACTGATGTTACACAGTGTGGAGTCATACACTGATTGCCCACCACCCTCAGCGTGGTGCTACAACAGTTAACAGAAAGTGTAGCTATGTGCAGCATCAGTCACATTTCACTTACCACATAATAAGAGTAAGGAACGTTGACTGGCAAAGCGATTAACTAAAGCACCTTTTGGGTTATATTTCTGATTTAAACCCAATACTAACGGGGAACTTGATAACATTACTGAGGAAAAAGGAGATCTGCTGATGCGCAAAATGCGCTAAACTCACTAAACACGTTGCCTCTCCTGTGTTTAGCCTCCTTCAAAATAAAAGTTAAATGTCTAGTCTGTGAAGCTGCAGCAGTAGAAAATGTTCTGTTAGCAGTAAATTAATTCAGAGCTCTATGGATGGTGAGCATCATTTCATGTAAAAAGCCGGGTGTACCAGGTATCACCGGTGTTGTGACGAGTTTATGAGTTGGTGGGAAAATTGCGTCACCGCGGCAACCCTAGCATGCTTGTGCTGTTGTAAACAGGAAGCAGTTTGTCTACTCTGTGGGTGGTTGCCTATAGAAAACACCATGAAAGAGGGAGGAAAACAGTACTCCTCTTAACACGGTCTTTGTCAGTAATGCTATTTTGTAAACAAAACATTGCAAGCAGCCGTTTTTTCTCTTTTCCTTTATTGTATTATCAAAGTCAGTGTGTATCTTTATAAGTATATGCTATAAAACATCCACTCTGTCTAATGTACATATTCAGATACTCCAACATCATAACATACTCCCAAGTTCACATTTGCCAATGATGCTTCATACACTGACAAAGCCAATTTAGGAAGCAAACGGAGATATCTGCGTCACCATGTCCAAAAATCTGTGTTTCTGCCCATCCAGACGTAAACACTGAAAGTGGACATTCTGAATATTGTCACCCTTTAAAGACTATTCCAAAAGGTCCATTTTGTAACCTAAAACGCTGTTTCGTGTGTACGAATGGCGAAAACATAAAGCAAAGGCATTATTTTAAGAAATACCCTCAGTACATTGTATTTATCTCTTGAAAATGACTAGCCAATATCTTAACAACCACCTAGTTGTTCATATTCTTAGAAAGCACATTTGGCTTTTGTTAGTGCGTTTGTTGTGTTGGCCTTGTTAGAGTTTCTAAATGTGAGACATTTGAAATTATTGAGATTAAAAATGTGTTTTATTTAACATTAATAAGATGAGTAGGTGGCTTTCATAGCATGCAGTGTACTTTGCAAGTTCTTCCTTGAATATTGCTGTGCAGCCTTCGTGAGTCTCAAATAGAAGAATAACAGCTGGCGTTGTAAGAGGGTAAAGAGGCCTTTAGCTGCAACTCCAGCACCAGCACCCATTCGGCCTGCCTTCTGTCCATGCAGGCACTCCCCTCCCCCTCCAATGCTGAGAGTGTGGTCCTTTTAGGTAAACAAGCATGGCTACTCCTGTTTCTTGCCTGTCTTTGTCTGTCTCTGCCTTTCTTTTTCTCTTGCTGTCTCGGTGTCTCTCTCACTCCCCTCTCTTCCTCCCTGTTCGAGTTGTGTAAATCTTTTATAGCTGCTGTTCTACCAGCACAATCTCTGCGGATACTCAAATGGCATCTGAAGCCCTTTGAAATTCAGCCTAGTCCTTTGCCCCCTCCTCTATCCTCGAAGCGAAATGGAACAAAATGGCGGGGCCCAATCCTGCTGTTTCCCTCAGGGACTGTAGAGCCTCATTTCAGGGTTTAGGAGGTCCTGATGGTTGATGCTGTCTTAAACTCATGTTAGGTTGTGCTGACTTCCTAGCCCACCGCTGCACCGCTCTCAATAATATTTTCTCTTCCCTGAGTCTCTTCTACATCAAAGGGAAAGGCTTTCTATTCTGGCATGCTGCTGCTTCTCCAGAAATGTGCTTTTCACAGACTTGGCCTTTGATCTTACTGATCGAAGCTTGGAAAAGGAATATTTTGGGCCTTGTTTTTAAAGGAAACTTACTGATATGCTCAATTATAATTTCTGGTGCAATTTTAAAACGTAGATAGTTGGCATATTGATTTACAGTATTTAAGATCCTATGACAGAAGTAATGTTGTTCATGGTAAGATTAATAAACGTGTTGTATTTTTATGTAGTTGCTGTAGATGTAACATGGATTTGTGAGGCCTGGTCTTGGTCTACGATCTGAGATGTCTGTGTAGGCCTACAGGGTGCAGTTTAATTGCAATTTCTGAATTACCCCAAAGAGACTCAACCATTATAAGCTTGAGTCACGACTGTCTCAAACTGTGAACTCGTCAAGTAAATATATTAATTGCCAATTTAATTTGTTCCCTTATTCCAGCAAATCTTCTGAATAGTTTCATTAGTTAACACATTTGTCATAGACATGCTGCCATTGAAATTCAAGATAAGACTAGCTTATCTTAAGGAAGAATAATAATAGGTGAAAGTTCTGGCTATAAAAAGCACCTTCACATCTGTGCATGTGTTCCACACTGAGAGAACCTGAGTAGGTAACACTATTAGGCAAATGGCTTTGTGCCTCGGTCTGGGCATGAATTAGGGGTGGTGCAAATCTGGAGACAACAGTTGGTGTTTTGATGGGATGTGCTGCTGAGCAGGAGGCTGCAGGGGATGATGTATTATCCATACGTGGTGTTGGAAATGTTCTGAGGTTAGTCGGCCAGGTCTGGGAGCTGATGGGAGAGACAGTCTGTGTGGTGTGTCCCTCTGGGCTTGGCTGTTCTGGTCTGTTCAGACTGTTGCTGACACACAGGGAAAAAGACAAGACAGGCTTCTTGCTCGTCTGGTTACTTTCTCTGTTTTTCCTCTTAAACCTTAAGGCCTTTTTAAAAAAGAATTTCCATGCCTATCTTAAGCTAAGGTGGCATACTATATGTTTTTTGTTTTTTTTTAAAAAACATGTTGTACATCTCAAAGCCAGATGTTTAAGAGTGCAAATGAGTGAACAAGCATCTTTTCTGATGCTATTTTTCTGTTAATGCTAGCTCATCATTTATTGAACCTGCAGCTTCTGGCTTTTTACAGCTAGGATCTTCAGTGAGTAGAATTTTAAAATACTTTTATTGTGAAGTTACCATTGCAATTCTTGCTGGCATAATTTTAAAGTAGATTTGTTTGGTATTATTGTAATCTCTATAAACAGATATCTGCAAATGAACGCAGTGTATATAGGCAGGAAACACCATTTTGGTATCAGAGAGATTCTTGAAAAAAAATCAGTTTGCCTTTAGCGAATGCTGTTTTGATATTGGACTTGTACTTATAGTGATTTCAATAGTTTTACGACTAATTGCGGCCCTAGTTTGTTGTCTTAGTAGTATTGACCAATGGTGAGCAGGCTTTGGTTGCATGCAGACAAAGAGTCCATGTGGAAACAAAAAGACGAGCCAAAATGCACTCTTGGAACCCATTGGCTATTGTCTGACAACAATTTATGCATTCGTATGCACATATCCGTTTATGGAGATTGTCCCATGTCTCAACAGCATTCTTGTTTCTCTTGTTGCTCAGCTGATCTGACCTGGGCCAAATATCCCTTATCCAGACATCCGCTGGCTTCACCAAAAGCCCCAACACATCAGCTAAATTGTTGTCAGACTAGATCTATGAATGGACATTTTAACCGTGGTCCGTCAGGTCAGGTCAGGTAAACACACTGAACTGGTTAGGCTAGAGCTGCATGCCGCTTACTGCTAGTTCAGCAATAATTTGGTGGTTGGGTGTGCTAGTAGTACTGAGGTAGTTTTACTGGAAATCAGAAGCTTTGTTTGTCAAAGAGTCCAAGCATGGAGCATTCCGAAGGACTCTCTTTATGCTGTTTATACAGTAATTCTGTTAGAACTTAAACTAATGCATTTCTTACAGTTCGATTGCTGTGACAGGTTTTTTCCCTATTGTGGTGTCAGCCCCCTCTTCCAACATGGTCTCTTAAAAGAGGAATGTCAGTTTGATGGCAAATGCAATACATGTGAAAGTGGTTTTGTCTTTTCTGGTTCCCATCACTGCGGAGATGGAATAAGATTTTGTGTCCTGTCCATAACCAACCTTTTTCACCCCGAGATAAATAAAATATGTCGGGGATTTATTGCCACTCTGAGAAATTGCTTCATGCTGACTACTGTTGTGCTGAGAGGCAAACAGCTATATCAGTTTTTGTTAAGCCCTCCTGTGCCCAGCCGTCCTCTTCATGTTGGTCATAAGCTATAAGCTGAGACAGGGGGTAAGGGTGTTAGGACAAAGTGTTGTTAGGTGGGGGAGGGTAGAGGTGGTGTGGCCTGGCTGAATCTCAATCACCAAGGCCCTTCAGTGCGGCTGGCCTTTTGATGGGCCAGCTGCAGCCATTCATCCACCCATTTACATTGAAATGCAACAACAGGAAGGGGGAGGGGAGGATTGTGGGGAGATGGGCCTCTGCACTGGTGTGGTTGTGATGTGAATGAAAAGCAAAGGCATACCTAAATACCAAAGAGATGAGGTCCGTCAGTCGGGGCCCTGCTTACCACTACGTGCAGCCATACTTTGTTTTCCCCCCCAGCATGCTGTGGGGTAGTGTACTTAACACAAAGGATCTAAGCACCCTTTTTGACCAGTACATGCATTTTCACTACTCAGCTCTTTTCTGTCTTTACAACCAGGCTGGTGGGTTTAAAGAGGTTGTGATTCACCCCAGTGTCCGTTTTAACAGCCCTCTACTGTTACACCTTTAGTCAATGCTGCTTTTTGTGCCGTCTTCTTATTTTGTGTGTAATTGCCTTCATACAGATGATTTACTTGTGTGAGATCTTTATCAAGGCTTATTTATGAAGCCTGTATGTGCTGCAGAGTTTCAAGTTCTTGTTCCTGGATCACTGTAATGGAAGTCATATTGTGCTATTGGCTGGTGGAAGAAGCCCGTTCTGTAGCTCATTAGGGGCTTCAGACACAAACTGTAGTTCAGACAAATGAGGCCAGTGTGTCACTTTTCTGAGTTCACCCAGCTTTCCAGGATAACTTGGTGTCCTCAGAGGTGTGCATGTGACATTGATTGAGAGGCATTTTGGGGAATGTGTTCAAGTCATGTTTAGACCGGCAATAACACTGTATTATAAAGCTGCATCCCTCTCATGTTTGCTGGTTTATGCTTCTTAATTTTCATTTATGATAGTAAATAAAGAATATATTGGTTGGACAGAAAAAGCATTTTTAAAAATGTCACTTTAAAATTTGATGGAAAGTGTTCTTTTGGCATTTCACGTTTAAACTGTTGATTCTAAAAGTAATCAGCAGATTAATTAATATTGAAAATAATTGTTAGTTGCAGTTCCACCTCATTAATTTAAATAAGACCACTGCATTGGCAGCAAAACATATACAGGAAGCTTGAATCTTGCTGAACTTTTTCAACAACACACTGAAACATTATCTAGGAAAAATATGGTGTTGGCCGGTCAAATATTTTCACGCTCAAATTCCAGGTTTAATACTGCAGATATGCAGATCTATGCAGATCTGTTGTTTACTCTTGAGCATTTAGTTGGAGGATGAATGATTTTCGTAAGGACTCACAGCATTATATACAGCTGTGCAGTATTTTGTCCTCCATGATATATCGCCTCAGCATCAACATCACTATGTGCATTCGCAATAGTCACATGGCAAGTTGTGTCTGCAAGTGTAGTAAAACACGTCCTGTTGCAGCTTTTTTCTGCTTGACACAAAAGGAAAATGTTCACGGTTCTGTTTGTCACTAGTGAGTGGCATGCAGACTGTGTATGCACAGCAAGCATGTCTCCAAGCCGCCAGTGTTTTTTTTTGGTCAGTGGAGGAGAGCTGGTCAGCTTTACCCTTGTCATTTGATCACGTTGTAAAGTCTGTGTCACTGTAGCCAGCTTGTGGTAAAACATAAGCCTTGTCTCTTGTGTCTGTTTCAGGAGGGGGTGTCTTGCTATCGGGAGTGCCAGGATTTCGCTGGTGCTCCCAAAGGCCAGTTGACAGTGCAGTTCATTTTGTGCCCTTATGAATCTCCCAGAGAAACTGATATGAAGAGTGAGTAGTGGTTGACTTCATGTTCTGGGTGGGTGTTTTTCCCAATCTGGGTTTATTCAGGAATTGTTATTGTTGAGCTGTTTTGTGGGGACCTGCTGTAAAACCCAGAGCAAAATCTTCAGTTTACTTTTGAACTGGATCGGAAATATGGTTTGTTTTTACAGTGCGAGTTTTTGGTGACGTATATTTCTTTCCCTCTTTCAATTGCTTTGGTTTACTGAGATATTTATTTTTCTATTTTATGATATTATAATTCTTGTATTTTTTAATATAGCAATATATATCACAGCCCTAGTCATAATTTATTTTTTCACTGGTACATGTAGCAGAATGCCCACATTAAGGCATCCCCTTGCATTTCTTGAAAGTAGTGCTATTTTCTGTCTGACTGCCTACTTACCCAAACACCAAGCTAATGTTACCCTAGCCACCAACTAGAAGTATTCTCATTGGAAGACATCTCTCATTCAGCAAAACTTAAAATCTGCTTTTGGCCAGAGTGCAAGTGCACACACAAGAAGACTTGCAGTGAAAATATCCAGCATTAGATAGCAACCGGGACAACCCAGACGAGGTCAGGAGCATTGGAGGATGTTCCAAAGGGGCATGCAAAGCTTTCAATAGTAATTGCACTTGGAGGGTTAATAATGATAAGCAATCCGGTTGTCTCCTTTGCCTACGTGGTAGACTTACCTATAAGTGTTTTACATACATTGTTCATACACCTTATGAATCAATGAGATTGCATTCTGTTTAGATATAGAAAGTGTTTCAGTGCTTGTATTTTCATATCTTCGTTTCATTTTGATGCTGGCATACATCAGTGAGGATATAGGAAATGTTTTGATTGTGGGTATGCTACCTGTCAACCACGTCTGATAATAATTCCTGGGCTGCTGCATTGAGACTTGCGATCAAATCTGTATTTCATGCTCACCAAGACACCTGACAGCACCGTATTTTCGAAAGCTTCATGTTCCCTATCTGCCTTTTTTATGTATTCACTTTGGAGAGCCTTATTGAAAATCTAAATTTTCTGTTGTGAACAGTGCGGGTGGAAGGCCACCACTTATAGATTAGATACATTTTTAGACATGTTCTCTATGGCCATTATTGCTGTTGAACCAATGCCATGATCACCTTTTTTGTTTCCTTCTTACCTCCTCTGTGATGACCACAGAGAGAAATGTGAATGGTTTACATGTTCAAGTAGTCAAATTCTAAAATGTTGAGTTACGTGTCATGCAATTGGCAATGGAACATTTAAATGTAAAAAAAAACAAAGCCAATTCAGTGAACTTGCAAGCTAGTAGGTAATATGAAGAAATGGCATAAGAGGCAAGATGGCAGTAACATATTGCCAATTTAAGCTCACCTACCTTTCTTATCTTCTACATTACTGTAGCTTGTAAATCTACTGCACTATAAATACAGTTTGATTCTGCTTTTACTTTTACAATAAAGTGTGACATCATAATGAGATAATCCCAGTTGCCAAACGGATCAACTGACGGTGCAACTTAGTGCTACATTTTAAGTTTTCCAACTAGCTGGCTAAAAATCCCCATCCCATTCAGTAACACTAATATTGTCATGACAAAATTGTGCAAATGTGCACAATCATCAGTTCCATTTGTTCATCATCCAGAAATGACTTCACAACAATTTTGATGATCAATTTATTGTTTTTAATGAGTTTTTTATTGAGTTTCAATTTCATCAGTTGTCAATAAGTGTTTCTTTCTCTGGTGTAATTTGTTGTAACCACAAAGTCTTTAAGATTGGGACTAGGGGTGTAACGGTTCTGAACCGAAACCGAAAACCTAGGTTCGAAGGACTTAGGTTCAAAAACTCATTCTATCTTCCCGAACCTCGGTTCATCCCCGCCCCACCCCTACCATACACGTGTGTCAGGTCAGTTTCATTTCTGCAAGATGGGTAATAAACCTGAGCTCGCAGATCCCCCAGCCACATTCCAGTCAGCCGTGTGGAGATTAGATTTTGGGTTTCCAGTTGATATTAAGGAGGATGGCAGTCCTGTCCTTATCAAAGCGCAAGTAAGCTGTCGTCTGTGTTTTATGAAACTTGTTGTGGGAGGGGCCCCAACACTTCAAACATGCAAGCGCAAATGCGGAGACATCACCCCGACACTAAGCCCAGCGGAGCAGCAAGTAACCCCTGATTTTGTGTCCGCTGCGTTACGGCTCCGATCCGGTTTTGCTCCGCCATCCAACGTCCTCCAGCAATCCCCACCAGTTTAGTTTTGAGTCGCCACGGTGCAGTACGGTAGACAGCTGGCGTCGCGAGGCCGAGGAGTTCCCGTGATAATCTTATGATCACTCGCGACCGCAGTTATAGGTATGTGTCACAAACACAGCAGCAGGAAGTGTTCCCGACCGAAGGATTAGCAGAAGAGCTTGTGTTTGTCTCTATTTTGAGATTTGTGTGCTGGTGTCAACAGTGTTTTATTTTGAAAAGTAACCGGATGTCATATTGTTGTTTCGGTGTTTATTTTTTGTATTCCTGGATAGTTAAGAGATTAATAGTGAAGTGTTTTTTAAGATTTTTTTTTTTCATTGTGGACTGGTCTAAAGAGAAGTGTTACACTTAGTTAAGTTAATACAACTTAAGTAATGTTCATGTTCTTGATATTGCAATGCAACAATCCTTTAATAAAATCCAGAATTTTTTTCTGGAAGTTTTCCTAAAGGTTTTTCAGTATATTTTTAAAAACCGAGGTTTGAACTGAACCATGAGTCAAAAACCGAAGTTTGAACTGAACCGTGGGTTTGGTGAACCGTTACACCCCTAGTGCTTGTGGTCAATTTGGTGGTCCTTTTTTGTTTTAAATAATGGAGATTGTTTCAAAAATACATGTAGTTCTTATGATGGCATATAGTAGATCATAACATTGTCCACAGTCCATGTGGAAAGCGGTATGGAATATGAGAATGCCATTTGTTTTCTGAAGTGTCTGACTGTAGCAGGTCTTAGATCGCCATTTGTAATAATTTCCATACTACATATAAAGAAATAGTCTATTCTATTATCTTTATTCTTGTTTTTGGAAAAAGAGCTTACCTCCACTCTCTTCCGTCTGATCTGTCAGTGCAACCATGTAGTCTTAGTGAACGCACCTGAGGCGTCTGTCATTGTATTTCGTCCAGACAGAGATGGAGTGAGATCTGTTGCATAGAGAACCAGTCACAGAGCAGATTTAAGAGAGGGAAAAAAAGCCTTTTGCCGTGCAAATGTAGTTGAGCACTGATGACCTAGATTTCTCCTGTTAATCTGTGAGACTGATGATTCTGCTGTTAGCATGATGAAACTAAAGAAAATACTATCTGGCCACTTACACAAATCCATTAGTTTTGGACAAAACCCTTGAGAAAGAAAAGGAGTATGAGAATAAAAGCAAGTAAAGTGTAGAGTACAAGTGACAGCATGCACAGACTTTAATGTGTTTATCTATTGTTTGTTTGCACTTAAAAATCACAAAAGGCATACTGGTTTATTTGTACTCATTCAATTATTCAGCCAACTTCAATGTGAAATTGAAATTCATATGAAGTGAAGTCAAAATCAACAGTTCAGGCTACAAGTTTTCATTTGAAGTGTGTGTATTCTGTTAATT
The DNA here is from genome assembly GCA_900302685.1 of Spondyliosoma cantharus. Classification (NCBI taxonomy): domain Eukaryota; kingdom Metazoa; phylum Chordata; class Actinopteri; order Spariformes; family Sparidae; genus Spondyliosoma; species Spondyliosoma cantharus. Next base: position 53,423 of record OMLP01045340.1, read on the forward strand.
GTGTATCCTTTCTTTGCCTTTGTCCACCTGTATGGTGTATGTCAGTAGTATACTAAATTTAACCGGTATGTTCAGGTGCTCTGGATGAAGATGTGGTGGTGATTGAGTCGACTCCGGCTCCGGCTCCTGCTGTCCCTGCAAGTGAGGAGATCAATGTCACCTCAACAGACAGCGAAGTTGAGATCGTTACAGTCGGAGATGGTTTCAGGTGAGCATTCAAGCTTTTTTCAGTAAACACTCAAATAATGTGCTTCTATGAATTTAGCATAAGCTATATATTCTAATGTTTCTACATATCTTTTGCATGGGTTTGATGTGAGGTAATGATTGACTGTGGCTCAAATGTAGCGTTTAGGAATGTTTTTATAATGTTTTTCTTGTTGGCCATTTGGGAACATTCCTCATCAAATAATCAGTTGATTGGTAAAGTAATAAATTGATAACCCATCAGCGACATTGACTTTTTCCATTTGACATCAAGAAACTTAAATCCATGTTTGTTCTGTAGGTGTGTGAGTCATGTCAACAATATCTAATACAGAAATGTCTGAAACATTCAGCCATTCACGTCAACAGTTGTCTACCAAAGAAAGCCCAGCAGTGTAGTTTTGTTTCATAGGTTGATTCTGTTGTGTAGTATTTGCATTATAACAGTCAAGACAATTGTTTTCTGAATTATGGGGAACATCCAGAGACTGAAAGGGTCAGGATCTAATATTGAACCCTGTGGTACACCACAAGTATTATGAAATGAGGACATAATCTCATCTGCAGATTGATTAAGGAGGAATACATTTGAGTTCACTGAAATATTATTGTTTGTCCAAATTGTTCAGAGCATTTCTTTCGTATGAAAAATCAGGTTGTTGGAGCCTGAGGCTGAGGACAAGCTTCTTCTCAGTATATTTTGCATGACTGGTCATGTGATGTTGTTCCCCAGTCTTTAGAACAGGAAGAACCCCCTTTCCTTATACTGCAAGACCATACCTGTTATGCTATTTATGTGTTGTCTGCCTGGGTAGTCTTGTCTCTTTGTGAGTGTTTTGCTTTGTCTGCTGTTAGTGGGGTGCTATTTGTCATTTTGGCTGTTAGTTAATAGTATGCCCTCTCTCTAGCAGTGACCATAGCATGAGTGATACATAATCTATTGGTAAACATGTTCATAAGCCCGTAGCCCTTGTGATTGCGCTCATGAACAAGAAACAAATAAAAGCAGTGTATGTCGCGCTATCCTAGCAAACCAATGAGTTTGGAACAAACTAGGAAAGGTGAAAAATGGATGCTGCTTCAAGAGAGGTCAAAAGGTCTTAACTGAGTTATAGTTCTACTTAAATTAATTCAAGAATGCCATAGAAGTAGGTCTTTATGAAGGAGGAAAGTACTGTCTCATGGCATAAACACCATAACTTAAATTAGCTAAATAATTCAGTTAATTCCAAGTGTATGAAAAATGTTGTTAAGGCACTTGTCTTATTCCAGTATTAAAGTTACACTTACTTTGTTCCTTCTATCTTACTTTTAAATGAGGCTTCAAAATAAATCTAAATATTATTAAAATTGCAATATGGCCAAGTGCAATATCCAAATATTTGTTTGGTAGAGACCCCAAGAAATGTTGTGAATCATGTCACAATCATAATATCTTTTAAAATTATCACAATATGATCTTTTACCATATCGTGCAGCCCTACTATTAAAAATGGGAGCTGTTGACTACAGTTTTTAAAACTTGTTGCTCTTAGACCTTTTCTTCCAGGTTGTTCCGCACACTCACAATAAATATTGTTGTTAATTAAATGCAACATGTGCGCTTGATTGCAAGTAAAATGATCGTGTATATGCCTTTGAATGAGGGCATTTGAATGAATTAGACTTTAACCACAGTGTTAGACTTTGACAGAAGTAGAAAAAGGGGTAAATGCAGTTGCTGAGTGCTAGTGTGTAAAGGTATGTATGGTCCTAAGGATGGGTGTGTGGGGTGCTGTATAGTGCTATAGTGGATTTCTTTGCTCATGGATTCCATAGCTTACATTGCCCAGAGAAAGCAGGCTGCATGCAGAGTTGTTTATCACAGCAAAACCACATTACTCTGAAGAGACCTGCTCTGAGCTGCTGTTAATGAATTCTTTCTAGAAGCAGCACACACAAAGCTAACTGCTTCTGTGAATAAATGTTCATAATTAGCCTGTGTCATGGGTGGACAGCTTGAGTGGTAAGGGCAAAAAATGTCACTTTGAGCTGAAGGGTCATTATGTTACTTACCACTCACATTTTAAAACCAAATGTTTCCATTGTTAGTTTATAACTTGGAAATTAACACTAACATTGAAAGCGAAAAACAGTGAAACGCATCTGACATTTTTCAGATAATATAACCCTGGAACCTTTTTTATACCTGATAGCCTATTAACTTGAAATACAGTATACTATAAAATTCATGCTAAACATTTTCCGAGATGTACCACAGGGTTTTTGTTGGGTTTTTCTTCACACCCTGTAGCCTTGGTGTTATTGCATTTGTTGAATGTGTAAAGATTTGTTTGTAGAGGATTGATATGAGCGTTAATTAGATAATCCTTGTCAGTGAAGACAGTGTCTGTCAACTTCATTTCCTTATTGAGACTTTTTGACACACAGTGGTATGAGGTTTTTAATCAGTAATGACATGCATACATACAAGGCTGATGATAGAGAGGTTTAGGAGTAAAATCTCTTGTGTGAATAGTTGTGAACTCATCTTTTAGATTTTGGGATGCAAGAATTAAAGTCTATTCAGTGCCAGAACAATGGACGACATCCATATCATAGCCACCTTATCATTGTATATACCACCTTGGCTCAACAGGGTAGTTTGATAAGGGCATTGAGAAGTATGCAGAGGATGAATGAGCCCATATCTAAGAACTGGAACATAGTGCTCTGTTTCTTATAGAACTGCTAAATATTTACACTCTGTAAGAAATACATGTACAGCAGATAGTCATTCTCCGCAGCTGACTCCATTTTCTTCATCCCACTGAGAACCATATTTTCCCATTTTCGTAATATGACTTCCTGTCTCAGTACTCCCCTAATTCCTCATGTAGGCGATTATGCAGCTCCGATCTCAAGCCTCTGCCCATATCTGTTTGACTTTTCCATCTTTTCACAGGATTGCTCCTTCTTTCCTACTTTATATTGATTCAACAGTAATATCTGAAAATAGTCCCCGGGAGTGGTTTGCATCAAGTCTGGAATGCTGTGGCTTGTCTAATCTGCCTGTTTTCCTGACTTTAAAAGATGTCCTGGCTCGCTAGAGAATGTAGGGATGAGCTTCCTTGAAGGGGGGATGGGCAGCAGGGGAGCAGGAGGGCGGGGGAATCAACAGACCAGCAGAATGAGCAATGAAAGCTTTGTTTATACCGCCAGTGGTCTGATTTTGTTTGAATGATGATTGGTGTGTAGTTTCATTTTGTCCACACTAAATAACAGAAAGTCCTCTCTGTTTAATGCAGTATGGTTTAACAACTGAAACTTACTCCAAAATGGCTGTACAGTTGGCTCCACACCTTTTTCAACAGTTTCAACAGAACTATAAACTATAATCTTAATGAATGTAGGATTATTTGCAGGACTGTTGTATCAGACTTCCATTAGTTTTGGCTACAGGTGTTCCTAATAAACTGGCAAATAAGGGTATATTATCCTATGTGATTCAGCTGCACACTAAGCAGCACTTTAGTGACATAGTTCATTATCTTACTAAAGAGGAGCAAAGAGGCCATGTTGACCAAAACCTGCTCTTCTCACGTTGCTCAGTGACATGCTGTCAGTATTGACATTTTTATCTGCTTGCTGTTATTTATTTGTGTCAATCCACAGTTCGCTCATTTGTGAAGCACTGCATTATAGGAGAACATTCCAGCGTTTTAACAGTGCGCTGTGGGGCGTGTTTGGCAGCGGCTTTACACAAAGCACAGTGAGTTACAATAAGCAAGGATTATGCAGCTGATATGGATCAATTGCATAGCAGCTCAGCACACACATAGTATTAGGGTCCTAAAACATTTTGAATGTCATTAGAATTACAGCTCCTCCAATCCTTTCTATGTATAGAATACGAATATTGTTTTTGAAATGTTTGAAAAAAAAAAGGGGGGCGTGAAAGTCTCTTCCATTGCATTACTCCAAAAACATCAACCTACAGTACTTACGTATCCGGTATTCATGTTTGAGATTGTCCCAAATGTAACTTTTAATTAACTTTTGTATAACTTTATTTATACATAATATACTTTGAATATGTGTTTTTTTTTTTTTTTCAGAGTTTCAGACATTTATGTGCTATTCACATGTTGTTTGGTGTTGGCAATATCGTCAAAAACATTTATCACAGAATATTTCATTAATATCACAGTGTTTCATATTCTTATGATTTAAGTCATTAAGTTGAATTAAATTTGTGAGACTGTTTTAGAATTGTTCCAGAAAAAAAGCTGGATGGTGAACCTTAAAAGCTAATTAAACTGACCCTCTTTAACAAATGGATCAATTGAAAAGGTTTGGTCTGGGTGAAGTGCAGTCCACTTTTGTAATGGTCTTATGTGTTTTTTGTTTTTGGTCTTGCTGAAGCCGAGTCTGGTTTTGGGTTCCACTAGGATTACATTTTAGGAGTTCATTTGCAGACCTGTAGATTAATATTCAGCAATATCAAAAAGTATCAGAATTGTAATCATTTGTCTGAATTGTTGAGAGCAATTTTCCCTTGTGAGTAATCCGGTCTGTTGGAGCCCAAGGCTGAGGACAAGCTTCTTCACAGTATCCTTTGCATGACTTGTCATGTGGTGTTGTTCCCTTCCTTAAGAACATGAACATCCCCATTTTTACACTGCGAGGCCATACCTGTTTGGTCTCTTTGCGTTTTTAAAATGGCAAGTGTGCATTTTACTACTAATTTCTAATTTGGATGCTAGTTAATATTATGCTGTCTCTCTCTAGCAGTGATGGTGGTGCTGACTTATAGGATGAGTGATAATCAGTCTTTTTGTTGACATGTCATGAGCCTGCTACACTTGTGATTGTGCTCATTAACGAGAAACAAATGAAAGTAGTTTTTGTAAGTGGAAGCAAATCAATGAGCTTGGAACAAAGAGTGTATTTAGACAGACGGTGGAGAAGTGGATGACACTGCAAGAGAGGTTGTATAGTCTTAAGTCTAAATTGGTATATATGTTTATAATTTAAATGTAGTTTTTTTATTTTTTTTCATTAGGTTTAACTAGGAGCAGCTATCTTATCTATTTTATGTCACAGTAATAGTATATAACATAATAATTATTCTGTAAATTCAATAGAGTGTAGTAATGAAACCAGGAAATGAGTCAGCACTTCTGGTTCCCTTATCTCTAAGTCAATGAGTTTGATATTGTTATTTTGTATGTATATTTCTTGTCACATTGATGACGATTGATGAGGACACTGACGAGCAAAATGCATTTTATCAGCATAAAGGACTTGCACGCCGCTCTGTAATTATAAGAAGTCATTACATCAGCCAGTTCTCTACTCAGTGCTGAGGGTTAGAAAGTGATGTCATTTTATCCTTAATTGTGAAGACAGACTTGATAGGTTACTTTAATGAGTACAAAGCTTGATGCCTCAGATTGTCTGCCACTCACTGCCGCACAGTGCTATTTCTGCCTTGTATGATCTCATTGCTTCTAACTCTCAAACCAGCAGTTTACTGTGTATTACTGCAGTGCTCAGCCCTCAGCCCTCAGCCCTCAGCCCTCATCCCTCCTCTGATCCCTGGGGCATGTGGCTCACATCACGTTGGCTTGGCACAACCTCAGCTTTACCAAGACACCCATTCCCATAGTGTTCATGTTTACAATGTACTGTTTTCCTCTCGGCT
>OMLP01045340.1:59335-75999 GCA_900302685.1 Spondyliosoma cantharus
CACCCCCAACCCTCAGGGGGTCATGGTGGTAAACAGATATTTACAAAATAATCCCAGGTCTGCTTAATTAGGACCCCCTCCCTCGCGGCTAGTCCGGTTCCCTGGGATCCACCTAGAGCTGAGGAACCTTGCCAATTAGATCCCAACACAACCATCTCTGCGTACCACCCTCGTTGCTGTGTGTTTTGTGGTTAGTTGGGCACAAGTTTGCTTTAGTGAATTGTTTTTTAAAAGCTAATAAGTTAATAAGCTTCCTCTTTTATTCCACTTGCATTATGCACCATGTCTCACAGGAAATTGACTTGGATGCAGGCAGTATGAGCTAATGGGAATCCCCCTTATCACAAACGGCAAAGAGGAAGGCATTTCCTGCTCGAAACACATCTGAGGAATGTGATCAAAGCAAAATTCTTTTAGCACTTAGCCCTCTGAATAATGAGGAACATCGATAATTTAACCAGTCAGACAATATGATATTGGAGTCTTTGAACTCCTGACTACCATTGTATCGTCAACAACTGAGATACCACACAGTGTAGTTTCATAATTCTAGCTTTTCAAGTTATTGAAATACTTCAATAAAAAAAAAATAATAATAATGAAATAAAATCAAACAAATATTTAAGTCAGGACAAATGCATGTATTGGTAGCATCTTTTTCTATAGTTTCTTGTGCGTGATTCCCATCCATCCTTATTCCTGTTTACAGTGATATGTAGCCTATATCCATTCAGGGAAGCTCAGGGAATTACCCTGGCAGGTTGCTAGTCTTTCACAAGGCTGACACAAATAGAGACACGTATATACACATATATGTTGACACCACAAGCCAGTTTAAAGTTTTCAATTCACCTGATATGTCTGTCTGCCTGTGATTTATTGAACAGGTTGATATTTTCCTTTGCTACAATGAATTAATGAGTCAAAATCACTGATCTACAGAATATGTTCTAACACACCAAAAGCTCCATAGTTCTGATGAAATTGTGGTTAACAGGGCAGTGCTTGTAGGCGCTCAGTACACAGCCTTTTCCCTCTGCTTGTGTGCATTTTTTAAATACTCGCAGGGAACAACAGTGAAATCCCCCAGCCACAAAGCTCCATGGTATCCAGCTTTACGGCACTCCCATACAGTCTCTAGTCTGTTGTCCCTTGGGCTCATCCCTCCTCCCCCTGATCACCTGGCTTTACTGCACTGTATTGGGAAACACAGCTATTCCCTGGCCTCCCACACCAGTCTCAGAGCAAGGGGTACAGTGACAGGAGATCTATGAGAGAGAAAATTAAAATATAACAGGAAGGGCTGAAGGTAGGGCAAGTACGTGTAGGAAAGAGGAAGGTGGGTGGAAAGAATGATGAGATTTAGATTGAAGGTGGTCATGGATTCAAAGCTCCATTATTGTAGTCCTGAGAGAACAAGTTATCTGTAGTTTTGTGTGTTCTTTGCAGCTGTATTAGGTATTTATTTCTAAGATAAGCAGGGACATTTGAATGGGATAGTGTGTATTTTGTGCTGTAAGTGTACTGGGCCATACATAGCCCTACCATCCTTTTTGAAGCAAGGAGGATTATTACAGACCCTTAAAACTGTTTTGTTTCATGATCAATTGTGATGGAAAAGAAAACATTTAAGAAGCATGTAAGTATTGAAGCAGATGGTCTTTTCCTTAAAACTGGTCTGTCTATGAAGTAGAAAGACACAAGAAATCGAAACTGATTCTACATGACAATAAAAAAACTGAGGAAAAGGGCTGTTATGTGCCATTTTGCTTAAAAGGCAGAAAACCTACAACCACAAAGCTGCACTGGACCAGTAAACACCCCCATGACGTACTGCTGGTTGGGGGGTGCTTGGTGTTGGCTAATTTGTATTGAAACAGGAACAATATGGCAGTCAGCTGGTGACAAACATTCTTGAATTACAGCTAAACAGTACACATAAATATGTTTTTGAAAACATAGGAGGCAAGAAAAAGGCAATGCGGCAGCACTATGTTGACTCATGTTTGATCAGTACTGCTTATTTACAGTTTGGCGAGTTGCCCCTCTGTCCATCCGTGAGAGAGGTGGCTGCTCTCTCTCTCTTGATCCAATGTCTATGCAGTAATGAAACAGCTGAGAGACTTCAACTTGGTCCTGAGAAGCTGCAGCCTTTATTTTACTGACTGCTACAGCCTTCACTGTACATTTAATATACTGCTGAACTGCAAATTTTCTGTCACCTGCTTCCTTTCCCAGCCGTGGACTCGCTGTTCTTTTTAGCTCTTGCTCTACCGCTCACCTTACACAGGTAATACTGCCTTATTCTTAAAGGACCCATTCAACTCTTGTAACATGTGGTTTGAAGTTTAGTTTTTCTCAGGTGTCCGTGTTCGTACTCTAAGATATCTGCTGTATTTTTCGAGGTGGGTTAAGTTACTGCTAGTAAAACCCCAACTTTTCCCGATTTTGCAGCTCAATAATAAAAGCTTTTAAATAACTTAATTACTCAGGACTTTTATGCGAAGAATAAACAGGAGATGAAAAGTGTTTATTACCAAATTAGTGGAGCTTTGTTGGCAGCATTTCTTTTTTTTCAGCCTGTCTTTTGACCAGTACACAAAACAAGCACGTCATCAGTTAAAGACACACCTTCAAGCAGGTCGCCCTGTTGTAATGAAAATGCAAATCCCTGCCGCACTGGTCTAAAATGTCGAGTCAAACCGAGATGAGCCAGGCCGGCTGATGTAATGGAAAAATGTCATATATCCTATCATTACTATGGACATTAAGAGCTGTCAAACACACTAATGCCATTAATAAAGGCTGCATTCCATGAGTGCCAGAGCTACAACCCGGGAATTATACTGATGCAGATAGTTTAGAGACATTGTTTATGTCAGTAGTTATCCCGATGCTTTTCCTGCCATGAGTGTGGGTATTTTTTTCTTCTTCTCACAAAAGGTAAATGTCACCGAAGAAGTAATTGACTGACACATATTTTTAAGAGACTGCAGTTAAATTCATATCCTCACTAGCTAGATATAAAAGCATTTGTCAGAAGGCCATTGTTGCTTCCTCGCCTACCTTTTCACCAGCAGCCTCTTGTCAAAGCAGCCACTGTCCTGGAAATGAGCTCCAGAGTTTGGCTGTGGCGAAGCCAATGCTTCACTGAGCTGTGAGAACATTCCTGGTGAGGTGCAGGCAGTCCTGTCCTGCAGTTGCCTGTAATAGGTTTTCTATGTCTGTATGTCTACAGGTCACGCTCGGTGGGGGGTCTCAGCAGGATCTGGGCTAATAGTTGCTCCCAGAATCGTCTCCAGGAGCCACGTGGACGTCACAGACTCTCCACTGTCATCCAACCACTGCGTCAGAATGCTGGTGAGGTAGTGGACCTCACTGTGGATGAAGATGGTAAGAATGAACATAGTGATAGTGCATCATCCAAGAGATTTTAACTGTCTGTCTAAGTGACAACTACACATCCCTCAACTCAGGTCTCATTTTCAAGTCATCTGACTTCTTCCCCCTTGATGTTGTAATACTGGGTGCTCTTAGTTTTAACTGCAAACTTGATAGTTACTGAATTAGAAATATTTTGGGTAAGTGGGTAAACCAAGATCATTGCAACTGCTTCTTCTGTGTAACTTGGTCCACTTTTTAACCTCAATTCAACTGTAGGACAACTGAACACTTAAAGCAAACATGATACATCACCTCACTGTCTGACAACATATCACTCCACCAATCTCAGCCTTTATGTATGTAGCATTTTATGGAGCCCCAAATCTAGATTAAGTAACAAAATACTCTCTCTATATGTAGTTACCATTTAACTAAATAATGTAAATAATCTCACTAAATTTGAGTCAGTGTTACTACAAAACAGATATTTAAAAAAGTCTAATCTCATTTTACCATTTTCTCTCTCTCCAGTTGAAATGTCCTCATTTCAAAGGTTAAGAAGAATACATTTTATCCTACAACATCTGGCTATGTGAATCAATCATTATTCTCAGATGTTTCTTAACTATCAGCCATGAAGAAGAATCTCCTTGAGTGATCTGTGATATTAGCCTTGAATTTATACAGTGAAAATCATTACATTAACATAACATCTTAACAGCTTTGTGGTCCCAAAAATGCTATATATCTGCTCATCCTTTCAGTCACTTCACCCTGAATAGTAGATCGATTTTCAAGAAGTTGCAGAGCTTCACACACCAAGCCTCTTAAAATCTTTTCTCAATGTAGGCATGAGATATGACCTCTATGGATGCTAAAACGAGTAATGAGCCTAACTTAATAATGTGTTGTATTCAGTTACTAAACATTTGCAGGACAAAGCAATTATTGAATAAAGTTTTATGAATGTATTTTAATTGCTCTTGACTAAGCAAATATTTTAGTCTCCGTTTTCTAAGTAGCTAAACAAAATGGGCTGTTAGAATGCTTTAAATACTAACTTACATCAGTTACCCCACTCAGTGGTGAGAATAAAGAGTTTGTTGTTGAACCATTAAAATTAACCCACATTAACCTCAAGCACGACCATATTTATTTTTATTTGCATTTCTTTTCACATTGCACTTTATTTTCTGCTGCTTTGTAACCTCAGTTATTACGTGACTTGTATCCACTGTCAGCCTCTTTATCACAGCCCGCGCCTATGACAGATAGTAAAATGGTAGAGCACCAGTGAGTATTAGAGTATTTGCATTTCTTAGGAGAAAGAGGGGAAATTAATTTGTGAATATGAAAAGCAGATGGGACGCACATACAGGAATGCTAATTAGGTCTGCTCTTCTCCTCGGCTGCTAAGCCTCCGCAGACAAGTACACACATGCTACAGTCCAGACAAAGTGTTATTTTTGATTTTAGGTGATGACATGAATTGTGAAAATCATGCCTTTTCATCTACGAGTAACAACTGGCACATCAACACGCAACATGTTATGTTTTAAATTCTCAAGGCTTTGTTGGCAATTATTTTAACCTTAGTATAAAAAGAATTTCATTAATGATTACTTGGGAAACAAAATATACAGTCAAACCCCAACGTCTTCACCAATTCAATATTTACCCTTTACAATTGTCATTATTCCTCCTTTTCTAAATAATCACCTGTCGTTTTTTTGTTCTCTCCCAGATCTCTCAGTTGTGCCAACAACCTCTGGCAGCATTCACCCTCAAACAGTCAGGTCGTCCTCGTCATCATCTTCCCATCATGCCTCTACCTCAGAGCTCAATGATGCCCCAGGTCCTTCCACTAGCTGCCCAGGCTCAATACCTGAAAGTATGCACACACAGAGGCAGAGTGGCTCTACTCGCACAGCCACAGAGGGTAAGACAGGACATGGCACGTTGAAACCAGCTACTGTGGACCATTTTGTTTGTTTTGCTCTAAGGCAGCTTGGGTCCAGGATTACTTCCTTTCAGTCACTTTTATTATTTATTTATTTTTTTATTGTTTTGCTGACTCATCCTGTGTTTTTCCTAACTTAATATCTTACTCACCAGATGACAGCAGACCAGGTTTGTCAGGCACAGGAGGAGAAAACGCAGGCACGGCCATGCCCAGACTCCCATCCTGCTGTCAGCAGCACTCCCCCTGTGGAGGGCCCTCTCCTGGTCACCTGTCCCTGAGCCACTCCCACTCAAGCTGCCTGCAGGCACCATCCTCTCAGCAGACAGGCGCCTCTCAGCACGGCCACAGTCATGGCCACGGCCACAGCAACGCTCACCACTTCATCCACCACGTCCATCACCCAGCACCACAGCCCCCTGGCACCCTACCCTTTCAGGAGCCAAGCTGCCCCGTGGAACGACCCAGTGCTCTGCCTGCACCCTGCGCTGGAGTCAGCAGCAACAATAGTAGTAGCAGCAACACAGGCCACTACCATGACCAGGTACACCCATGCTCAGTTTGACAAAACTTTAACCAAGTAGTTTACATATTAAAGGTGACCTGGGTGTCATTTCAAATATGAAGACTGTATGAGTGAGGTGAGAAGATGAAGTATTGAAGTTTTTTAATTAATCTTGCCATGTTAGTGTGCCTCATTGCTTCGCTATGCATCATCCTGCCCTCCTCCCCCTCTGTTAGTTAAGGTCATGGTCCAACACTCCAGCTCTTTAAACAGCAAGGTTCATCCGATATGTTCCTTTCACTCAAAAGGGATAATTCTAAAGTGAACCGAATAATTAATTGGACATGGTATACGGCTTGAATTGTGTATGACTTGTGCGTGAGTGTATTTGAACTATGGGATAATGATCTCAAAGGAAGACTCATTTAGAAGTTTGTCGCTCTTCTTTGTCTAAAACATCTCTGCCTTCCTTCGACAGCAAACTCTGCCTGTGGACCTGAGCAACAGCAGTGTTCGGAGCAGCGGAAACGGGGCTAGTTTCCATGGCAGCACGTCGGCCTTTGACCCGTGCTGCCCGGGCTCCACCTCACGTCCTCCTGCTTACGTTTCCCAGGCCACCCCTGGGCCTAGCCAGCCAGCTGTGGTGGACTCGTTCAGCTCCTCTATGGTGGCTCAACCCCAGCCGCAAACACAACCCCAGCCCTGCAGACATTATATGCACCCCTCCTGTGAGTACACCATGTTTAGCAGACATTCAACAATGGTTTAATTTCTCAATATTTTTTGAAATGCATCACATTCAATCATCCTTTTTTGTGGTCAGAAATATTGCTGTACTGAAAAAATCATATTGAGATTATTTTGCCAGATTTTTTGTTGGTAATTGTAAGATGAGTCTGGATTTCTCATGCTGTTTAATGTGTTGCAGCTAAGCAGCTTATTGGCTGTCTGACCTGCAAACTGATGATTCTTTTTCTTTAATCAATTAGTTGATCGAAAGGAAAATAATTGCAGACTATTTTGATCATTGATTAATCGTTTCATTTGTTTTTAAAGCAAAAATGGCAAACATTTACTAGTACCAGCTCCTTAAATGTAAGGACTTGCTGCTTTTATTTGTCATTTCTGATTGTCAATGAAAAGTCTTTTCATTGACAAGTCTTTTGGCTGTTGGTTTGACAAAAGAAGTGATTCAGAGATGTCACTTTGAACTCTTCTTGTGAATTTTCTTGTCTGAAGAATTAGTTAATTGATTGTGTAAATAATCTGCAGATAAATCGATGATGAAAATAATAATTAATTGCAGCCCTGCGTTTTCAACAGCTATGTCACATTTGTAAGTTATACAATTATGAGCCTTTAGCGGGAAAGTTCATTTTAAGTTTAAACACTGTAGCCCTGGTGTTGTAGCAGGCTGCAGTCTGGCTCAATGTGGCTGTCTGCCCTGCCTCTGATAAAAGGCTGACACTGCTTTATGCAAGATTTGATTGGCTGTAACGTCCAAAAAACAAAAACAAACTAAATGAAAAATATTATATACAGATTTCCCCCTTTTCCATTTATGATTTTGTTTCTCAAAGGAGAACACAGGACAAGATGTTTACAGAGCAGCTATCTGCTATGACAAACATGTAATGTAATATCAGTTGGACTTCAAGTGTCAGCTACAGCCTTTAGAAAATGTTGCAGTGCCACAGTACTTCTGAAAATTGGCAGACAGCTGCACTCCTAAAACCTAGTGCTAATAGTAATTAAACAGAGCCTGATGGTTAATGTGCCAAGTGCTGTGGGAACTGTACCAGGCAGAAGTAGTTAATTGCTCACTCGACTCAGAATAGCTCAGTACAGAGAGTGATGCGCCGTCACAAGGCTCCCCTGGTGGGGTTGTAGTGAAAGAGTGAGTTGACACTGGTGCCTGCTGCACTCACCTCCCTTTCTGCTGCCTCCTTATTATACTGCTGCTTGGACAAGTAGTAAGGACGTCTGCACCTAGAAGAACAAAAATAAAAAAAATAAATTAATATTTATTAAATGGATGAGTCACAGTAGTGAGCTCAGATCATTTTGTCTTTGCCAGAAACCTGTCACATTTATAAGGGAAGGTTTACATCAACAACAAAAAATGCTACAAAGTCCTCATCTGTTACACGATGAGGCCAGAAGTCTGTCTGCCGGCATGGAGTACAAATGTTAAACCATTTTGTCAACATTTTGACTATTGCTTTAAGTGAAAAATAACGACATTTTGTTTTTTAATTTCCATAAAGGGTAACTCCACCTATTTTACACATTAAAGTGTGTTTCACAGGTCTGGGGGAGTACTGCTGCATATGTGAAGAAAATAGTATAAAGCCTTTTGTGTGTCTGGAGGAAGCTGTTTGTAAACTGATAAATATCCTCCAGTGATGTTACTCTATGACAAAATTGAATTGTGGATATTGTAGGCGTCACGTTTTGTAAAATTGATGGAGTTACCTTTCAAAGGATAATTCTGTGATTTGTTAACATAAATATAAAGTACGTCACCAGACACTAATATTTCCTGTGTACCTGAAACCTGATGGAGCTTAATCCTCTGCTCCTTAGAGCTCCAAAAGGCAGACGGTGTGTAAAACATAAATAAAACATTATATGATAATTTGCTAATATCTTGTGACAAGTACACATACACACATAAACATGTTGGGACAGGAGCAACAAAAAAATATTTGGAAGATCCCACATGTAAACAGGTTCATTGGTAACAGGTGATAGTGTCATGATTTGGTATGAAAAAGGGTGCATCCTCGAAAGTATCAGTTGTTTAGAAACGAGTATGAGGTGAGGTTCACCACTTTGTGAAACACATGATTGTATAAAGAATTCCTCCATTGGATCATGAACACTTGGTTCAAGTTTTACACAGTGTCCCAACATTTCTGGAGTCAGGGTTGTAGAGAAAAAAACCCAACATAAGCAAAATGCTAAACCAAAGACAAACAGATGAATCTGGGGATCCAAAAATGATTAAGAACACATCACTGAGCCACATTGTTGTACTGGCTGACATGTGTCTTGATTGCAGTGACCATGGGCTTTGAAGGTTCGTTTCAGTGTTTTTTGAATTGAATCTGTTTGAGATGCCTTCAGTCAGAACAAATGCATTTGGGGCTGAGTGCCACAGACAGGCTGTAAAAGTCGTGAAAGTATCGACAGACACACTCACACATTGTCTGATGGGATTTGTCAACAATAAAGAGGAGAGTGTTTGCAGCATTACCCTGCGGTGTTGAGAGACGATTTCCTTCAATTTTTTCCCTTTTCTCTTTCCCAGATGGCCCTCTAGCACGCTCACTGCACCATCAGCCCTCCTCCGCCTGTCCTCATTCCCACGGGAACCCCCAGCTTACGCCTCAGCCCCCTCCTCAAGGCGATTATGTCATTCCCCACACTGTCACCTTTCATCCGCCACTGCCATCCCACCCTTCAGGCCATGCCGTGCCCCCTGCCCCTCCCCCTCCTCTGTCTACCCACCACCTCTCTAGTTCAAGTGCCCCGCTGGCCCAGCACCTGCCTACGGACCACCAGACCCTGCCACACCATATACCGGCACTCGGGGCCTCGGTGCAGAGGCTCCATCAACACGAGATGCTGCAGAGGATGGAGGTCCAGAGGCGCAGGATGATGCAGCATCCCACGTGAGTACCGCCATCGCCCCAAAGTTTTTTTTCCCCCATCATCTTGAAGTGAAAGATAAAACTCCAGATATGAACTTGTGTTTTTCTTTCCCTGCAGACGAGCACATGAGCGTCCTCCTCCCCACCCACACAGAATGCACCCCAACTATGGCCATGGACACCACATTCATGTACCACAAACTATGTCTTCCCACCCTCGCCAGCCTGAGCAGAGAACAGCATGGTCAGTGTCAGAGGCAATGAGGCTTGGCAGATGGTTGCTTTTAGCCCTTATTTAACCCCAGTTTGATGTCAGCTAATCAAATATTTCACATTTTAACGCAACGCAACGCTTCCTTGGTTTTATGTTCAGCTCCACCAGAGAAAGTTTTGATGTAATGATGACTGATTGTTCGTTACGTGTTCGTCAACAGGGAGCTCGGCATTGAGGCTGGAGTGACTGTGGCACCGTACCCTCCAGGGCACCTGCACTCCCACCTGCCCCACTACCACCCTCCCCCCAGACTGCACCACTTCCCCATCCCCTTCATGGTAAAAGAAGACCCTCAGCACACATGCATACATTAGCATAAATGAAAAAGAATCACTTTTATACTAAGTCTGGCTTAGATTAATGGTGTTGGCCCCTTATTTATAACATCAGTTATTTCAAGGATGGTTTGGTGAACCACATGAATAATACATTAGCAATTAATAGCAGCTCATCAGGCATTTCAAGTGCACACTCAACAAATCCACAAGCCTTGAGACGGATCCAGCACACATATAGTCGACAGTTTCCTGATGCTATTGCTTTTTTTCACTCGGTCACCCTCAAACCTCCAAACATTAGTTGTCTTCTACAATCAGTTCTCCTCTGTAGCGTCGATGCAAGTGCACATAAATTCGGGCTGCTGTTTTCCAAATGTGTTGAGCACATCCACTGTTCATCACAGCATGCACACTCAGAATTAAGGGGTGGAGACGTAGAACCAAAGAATATGCAAGTGAATTTTGATGAACCGTCTCAGCAGAGTTCATTAGTTTTAATTTGTATCCGTCTATGACCTTCATCATGAAATATTTGCCATGTGAACACATTCAGAGGCCCATTTAATTATCTTCTGAAAACTCAAGTTAAATTTTCATTTTAGAGATGTCACCAGCAGTTATGGCTTACACAAAGATTCAGTCAGTATATGACAAAATGTCAGTTACACAGAGTATAATTAAACTTAAAGCAGCTATGATCTGTATTTTTTGTATCAGATCAGATCATTTGTAATAAAGAACCTACAGACATTTATCATATGAATCTGCAGCGCCCCTGGGTTTTACAGTGTGAGTTTTAGCTAGTAGTCTAGCTGCCCGTTCCCCAACATAACTCTTAACATGTTAATGTTAGCAGCAGATGTTTGTGAGCACACTGTCCATTTCAACTAGCCATTGAACTAATCCCCAGACTCACTTACAAATTGCGTGTATGTAAGAGTATTTGAGTGAGGAGAAACCTACCAAACTTTGCAAAACTTTGCCAAGAGAAATTCAAAATTATTTATGCATTCTTGTAAATTAAGCATTAAGTATAAAACACCAAGTTGTGTATTTCCTTGTAAAAAGGTTCCTTGTTGGACCAGCCTGTCTGCTTCAATGTCTAAAGTCTGTCTTACCTCCTTACATTTTGCAGCTGTTTGAACAAATTTTACTTGTGCAGTAAACAGCAACCAAAATAGGCTATTTCTTTGTTAAAAAATGCTTAATTTTGTGAGTTGGGAAGTTAGGAAAAACTTCATAAACTTTGTGAAAAAACGCCTATTTTTCTTAATTTTTCCTTCTTGTTAATTCAGTTTGTTTGGTAATGTTTAAGATATTTATTTATTTGTGTAAAAAACTATTTGTTTGTGGAAGGAATTTATTCGTTGAGATCCAATGACAGGTGGTCACTGGAGATGTATGTCGAGATGCATTTTATTGCATATTATTAAGGGGTTTAAAGCTGTCCACTTGTCCACTCAGGACAATTGATACCAAGCTTCTGAAAGAACTGTGAAATGAAAACCACTAAGGGGACCTGTGATCCAGAAATGATTAAGTACGTATATGTTGTTTTCTTTCTCTCACAGCACACTGGCATATCTGAAGTGACCTACCCTCACATTCGGTACATCTCATCTAGAATGACTGGCTTTGGAAGAACCTATGAGGTGAGGACATTTTCCTTTGTGTGTGTTTTAAAAAAAAAAATCCAAATCTCTGAAGAAACTGTTACTATTTCATTTATTATAATTGCTTGACTCATCACCACTTGACTGATCACTGTTGTGATACTATAATAATGAGTTTATTTGTATTTCTTGCTGGCTTATTCCAGAGCATTCAACCACGTCTCACTTTCTTCCTCGCTGGATGGAGTTTGCTCAGTTTAACATCTTGTTAAATTTGAGGTCGCTGTAACTCAGTTGGCAGTGCAAATAGGCAATTAATCATAATGTTTGCGGTGTGATTCCCGAGCTCTGAGGCGCATGGACTATTTCATAAACAAGTCGAAACTCACTGAGTCACAGGCTTCAACCACAAAATTGGTCGGGATTTATGAAGGAAAAGCTACGGTTGTTGCCAAAACGTGTACCTCTACCAAATTATAGGCAAGACATCGCAATGTGTGCTGGGTATTGGCTCGGCAGAGGATAGATTTCTCTTACAGTCACGGGATATTTAAGATTGGTGGAAAAATAGAAATCATGGTTTGGGTTAAAAAGTTCCACATAGGAAACAAACCCGTTCTCTTGTGTGAAACTCCTGCGTGTGACCCACTCATCCAGTCCGACCTCATCCTTAGCTTATAGGTGATTACATACTTATACTTAAATTTTTGTATACAGTTAAGTCACGTAATTATGTTATTAACTTACGCACCCTTTTGTAAGTGAAACCAAGCTAAATAACAACACATTGACTAGGGTTGTTCCAAAGCTGTTACCAGTAGCAGAAATACCTCTGATAGTGGTACACGAGTTTATGCATTGATCCGATACCAGCAGTGTCTAGTAAGCTGTACATGAAGGCAGTAAAACCTTAAAATAATATTAAAATAATTAAAACAATATTATTATTATTACTATTATTATTATTATTATAATATATTTTAGACCATATCATGATGTACGAAATATACCTCCATATTTTGTAATCTTCGCCAAAATTCTTCATAAATATTGCAACTGGGTGACAAAATCAAATATCACAATATTTTCGAGGCAAATAACCCCGACTTCTTGTGATTTCTGATCAGTAATCATCAGTAATGAGGATTTATGGACTAAGTGGGTATAGAGTAGTATTAGAACAAGTAGAACAGGGTTCAGTCATTCGTAAGGTCGTAAGGCCATTACGTCACTGAATCTTGCTTTGGCGTCAGCTGTCCTGAAGTCAATGGGAGATGCACAAAGAAACACACTGAAACCCAACATGTCTACATCGTATGACGTCTGACAAAAACGTTTTTGCTATCGCTCTGTTCTGTAACATTCTGACACTGCTGCAACAAACAAATTTCCCCGTCTGCGGGACATTGAAGGATTTCTGATTCTGATTCTGAAAAAATTACTCCAGAAAATGAAAGAGCACGTTTCAGAGAGTAGGTTAACCACTGATTTTTCAAGTCATACAATGTAGATATGTTTTAGTGTGTTTCTTCATAGACTTCAATACAACTGGCACGACAGTCTGGCACCAAAGAAAGATTGATGATGTCGTGACCCTTCCTTCTTTATTGGGTTCCAAAACCAGTAAAAAAACACCACTTATTCATACTGTCACGAAGTTAGAAATCCCAGTTAGTACACTAATCCACTAATAGTATACAGTTGTTAAAAAATATTAATAGTTGTAGTATAATATATTTTTTAATGCACAGGTGGCAGCCGAAACACCAAGTTCAGGTATCGGGAAGAAAATTAAAAAATAAATAAGAAAATAAAAAATCTGTACCGTTAATGACGTAAAATCCCATACGTAAACTCCGTTTTAATGGGGTTGTCAACAGCGATACCTCAAAGAAACGGTCTGTCTGGGTGGGTGGGTTGTTTGTGTCTGTCTTTATCTTAGTGGTTTGTTTATACTACCTCCATTCAGGACCTGCTGCATTTAGAGGAAAGATTGGGGACTGTGAACCGAGGAGCCTCTCAGGGAACCATAGAGAGGTGCACTTACCCACACAAGTACAAAAAGGTGAGGACACGTGACAGAGTGTGTGTGTGTGTGTGTGTGTGAGAGAGACTGTGTGTGTGTGTGTGTGTGTGTGCGTGTGTGCGTGCGTGTGTGTGTGTGTGTGTGTGCGCATGTGTGTGTGTGAGTGAGAGACTGTGTGTGTGTGCGCGCGTGTGTGTGCGTGTAGCCATGTTTATAATGTTAATTATAATTTGTAGATGCCGTATATTGTTGAGCATGTCTGTTACAGTTGATTCTGGGACAGAGTGCGCAGTGGTCTTTTGTGCTCATTTTAAACGTCTGATGTTTAGCAAAAGTACTGTAGTGTGTGAGATTGCAGCTGTGAAGACAAAAGTTTCCTTAGCGGTTTCCAAATGTATCTAAATAAGCAATCTAACACCCTGCCACCCAATACAGAAGGTGTTGGAGAGAGACATTGACCAACAGTTAACCCCTGAAGCTTGGGCATCTATTGGGAAAAATATGCACGCAACCCCAGAATCGGTGAGAAATAATGAACAAATCAATTTGGAAACATGTCTCTGCTCACTTGTACAGTAGATGTTAGTGGTAGTCTTGGGGGCCAGGGAATTCGGCTCTAGAATAACTTTGATTTGGATAACTGTGACTTGTTTTAGCATAGAGACTAGAGATAGAAAGTTTTGTTTTTTCTGTTTTCAGGACAAAATGACCATTCTCTCTGTCCCCTAAAGATTTGTTTTTGTGTTTGTTCTAAGCATAGTTAACATTATATTTCCATACAAATGTAATATGTATTTGTAAAGTTAACAGTGTTTTAGCTGAACAGTTTAAGGTATTTAACTGAGACAATTTGAATAGGATTGTTAACCATATGTAATGAGTCTGCTGAGGCAGCATAACAATACCCGAAGCTGCGTTTCAAAAGTCATATTTCCGAATGTTTCCCACAAACAGAGAAAGCTGCATGGTAAGCAAGACGAAGACGAGGGGGCAGATGAAGACACAGAAGAAAAATGCACCATCTGCCTGTCAATACTGGAGGAGGGGGAGGACGTCAGGTAAGAGGCTCCTCCTGGGTGTTTGCTGCTCACAGTTTTGAGTGTGTTCAATTATGCTTACAGGGGCGTGTCTGTGTGTGAACACAGAGATGACACGTCTCCTGAGATTTTTATTTTTTCGTAAAAAAAATAGTCCCAAAGGTGTAGTAATGAACAACAAACCCCAGAGTGCCTTAAAATTACCGGCCTCATGGAACTGCCTTTTTGGCACAGAGTCAGGTTTTTTTAAAGAGGGTTTTCTGCCCTCTGTTGGTTTGAGGAAGTGATCGAAGTCACATTTAATTTTTACCTCTTTTTGAAATTTTTGCTTAATTATTTACAGTACTCAAGTATGATTATTTTTAAGGATTTTGAGTATATATTTTCAAACTATAGCACGCTATCTAACTTTTTATTTTTTTAACGGTAATGGTCAAAACACACATGTATTTGTACATTTTGTTTCTTGGATTTGTTGGTAACTCCTTCATTATTCTGCCAGCAAACGAATAGCTTTCAGACATTTCTGATAGAATCGGGTGTTTGTCACACCTCTAAGTATTGATGTTTCCCTAATTGCTAAATTTTGCACCCTCAAGTTTTTAAAGACTCCTGTAGGATATTTTATAAGGTGATATTCTGTATTTAATGTAGTGCAATTCCCATGAAAAAACCAAAGACTGTTCACCTGACAGCCTGTTAATATATTAAACCAGAATAAGGCTCAAAAGGCCCCCCTAGTTTCAATCAAGCCTAATCCAATATCAAATAAAACATTTTTAAATCCACTAGATCCAGACTTTTATTTGGTTCCAAATTAAATTTGTACTCATTCATACATACCACAAATATGCCTGATTTTTTTTTCATCAATATCCATTCATTATCCCTGAGAAATTAATGAAAATGCCCAAAAATGCCCCATCTCATATCGTTAAAGGAAAAATTCCAGGATCTGACCTTTTATTGAGGCCTATTCTGTCCTGAGTCCCATCCTTCTACCATTTTTAGTGGAAATATGTAATATGATAACCTCCTTGGCAAAGGTAAATATTTGTCTCAGATATTTCATTTTTTTTTGAAGGCCTAGTTATTATCTTTAAAAGCTGAGTGTTGTAGTTTGTAACAAATGTTGTATTTGCTGAATTGTTTCAGCCGAGGATTTGGTGCAACTAGTGAGAATTTACAGCAGCAGGACAGTGTACGTTGAACCAATGGAAATAAACTTCAACATCTGTCTTCATTATAATCAAGGACTGCATCACTTTAATAGTTCTAGTTTAGATCTAGGGTACAGAGGAATACGCTTCATCAGGCCCTGTCAACATCTTTTTAATTCCCGTTTTTTATTGAGTTAGGGTTAGGGTAAGCTCCATACAAACAATGTAATCATTTTTATAGGGTGTAATTTTCCTCTATCTACGAGTGCCTGAGAGATACAGTTATCACCGTGGTTAATACAATGGAGTAAAAATGAATAATACAGAAGCAAGTTCAGGTAAATAATAGGAAGTTAAACAGAAAATAGAAAACCAACTTAACAATAAATAGGATTAAACTTCTTAACAGTCACTTACTTTACAGGTTTCTAGTGTTTTCATGGGAAAAATGTAGAATATCACCAGACTTATTCTTTAAACAGATAACAGGGATAATCAGGCAGTCCACCATGGCTACAAAAAAACAACAGAAAGACAGCTGCAGGTAGACTCAAGCGATAAGCTGGACGTCACTGTTTCCTGCTGATTCGGTAACGTATGTGTTCTCCTCTGCCTTTGTTTCCCCCCTTCAGACGCCTACCATGTATGCACCTCTTCCATCAGCTGTGTGTGGATCAGTGGCTCCTCACCAATAAGAAGTGCCCCATCTGCAGAGTGGACATTGAGGCGCAGTTGTCTGCCGAGAGTTGATGCTGTTTTTCTAACACCCCC
>OMLP01045341.1:8548-37581 GCA_900302685.1 Spondyliosoma cantharus
CTAAATGTCTGCAAATGATGGAAAACAATGATGGCAATCAAATGCACCTCTTTTACAGTTTATTGGGCACATAATAGACCAAACATAGAACCTTTTCAGTCAACAGCTACCAACCAAGCATTGTAAACGCACACACACACACATACACATACACACACACACACACACACACACACACACACACACACACGCACACACACACACGACACAGGTCTTTTAAATAACAAGTAGCAAACAGCTTCAGTAACCCAACTCCTCTGAATTATCACCTCCTTGCTCGTGGCTGTTTATGAATACAAATTGAATTTCCTTTTTCCAACCTTGTCGCAGTCACGCCTCATTTGATTTATTCCTTAATGAATATTTCCCCCTTTCAACTCAGGAGATGGGAAAACATTTCCACACAAAATGAGGCCCGGCTTTTATTGTAGCCCATTCTTTCCTGCGTCTAGGAGTACATTACACTTATGGTCGTGTTGTGGATTGAACAAGGCTGTGTCATTTTGTTGGAGGCAACAAAGGAAACAGAGACTATAAAAAAAAAAGTGTGTTGTACCTGCAGTTTGTAGCGGCATGTTGGGGATGTTTTTCACTCTAATAGCTGCACTCTGAAGTCTGTTTTCTTAGTTATTCTACTGTGAGACAGCAGCATTGCTCTGTCTTACACTGAATTAGGAAAATGTCATATCATTTAGAGACAGATAAGCAGATCTATACATTGGATTCAGAGACTAAACCCACCATATCGACTGTCCAGTGTGACAAAGATGCAAGTCGCAATATCACTCAACGACAACTGTTAGACAAATACCACACGAGCACCATTTGCCTGTTAATGTGGTGTAGATAATGTGCAATTGACCGTACGCCTGCTAAATAATGCAGCAGCTTGTTTGGGGCCATAAGGAGAATTTAAATAGTATTGATGGGCTAAGCTGCCATGGTGGAGGATGTATGCAGTCAGAAAGCCCCACTCTGTATTGATCAAAGCAACGGGCTTAAAGCAGAATAGCTCCTAGTTCTAGAAGAAATGAGGGGAAAAGAAACCAAGAGAACAGAAGAACAGCAGCGTGGAGCGATAGGTCAGGGCTGTGAATGTCATGGCGCAGGAGGTGGAGGAAGAGAAACGGAGTGAGAGTTAGACAAGGAGACGTCGGTGCCGTCCATCCATCCAGTGCATGGCCGGGGGCAGAGGGAGGAGTAAAGTTGTTAACGAGTGTGTGGACAGAGGTGTGTGGACAGAGGTGTCAGGCAGAGCGCAGGTCCATCAGGGAAATGAGATGCCCGGCTTCTATTATGGCCCCAGGTACATTGTGGGGAGGACAAAAGGGAAATTTTTGGTGGAAATAGATTATAGACAATGAAGAGAGCAGAAGAGGTTTCACATTTTTTTTTAAATTCTATTCTGAGGTTTTTATTTTCAGATTGTAAAAAATAACTTTGCTTCCATCTTTCTATAGATACAGACTCGATAGCCCGACGCCTTCTGAACATTATGATCAACTTTCAGAAGTTGATGCATGAATGATGCTTAAATCTGTATGATAAAGATAAAGATAAAGATAAAGATAAAGGTAAAGATAAAGATATAAAGATTACTGTACACTCTCCCCTATAGTCAACTGGATTTACCACAGCCTGTAAGAGAACCAGAGATGAGATTAACCTGTTTCCTGATCTACTCCTGTTTGTTGCAGTGATAAAATGTTGATGGTGTTAGATGTTAGTGTAGCTCCTTCATCAGCTCACATTGTGTTGCAAAGTGTTGAGAGCATAAGGGCTCAGATTAAAAACCTTTTAAACAGTCTGCAACATATCTGATTTGAAATAATGCTTTTTAAAAAGAGGTTTGAATCTCTTTTGTTCACTCGATTGATTTCATTGAGAAACATCTGTGGAGTGTTGAAGGCAGGCATAATATATTTTAACTGATCTAGTAATCAAATCAGTATTTAAGTTCAAAAGGTTTTGGGGTGGGTAAAATGGTGAGATGACTCAGACGTATCAAAAATGGAATTTATCACAAAAGACCAACCACCTCAGTGAGAACAAGCTGAAGCCGCAAGCCAAGAGAGTGAATACTGCGGTGCTGTTTAACTGTACAAACTACTGTGTCCAGCAGTGCCATACAGATAATCAGCAAGCAGGAATTATTCAGTTTTTTCTACTCAACTAAAAGTAATGATACTACATTGTGTTCAAGTGCTTTCTTATGTATAAAGTTTAAGATAAACTTAAAGTATGTTATAAGTAAAAGTACTCCATGAAAGAAAATGTCCCTCATGACTGCCTTCTATTACAAATTATATAATTAGATTATTATTATTATAATTCATGCATAAATGTAAAAACCGAATTTTACTGTTGTTGTTGGTTGAGGTGGAACTCATTTTAAAATAGTTTGCATATTGCAACTAATGTACTTTTTTTTATATAAAGGATTGATCATCCGATTATTTTGTATTGTAAAACCAATCAGAATGTATATCTATATATATCTATATATATATCTATATATATAAACCAATCAGAATATATATATATATATGTATGTATATATATTTTTTCTTCTTCTTTTTTTCTTTTTATTCAGTAAAAAAATATAACAATTAACAGGAAAAGCAGCAAATCTTATGAAAAATGACAAAATGATTATCAAAATAATCCTGGATTCATTTTCTGTCAATGGATTAATCAAAAATCAACTGAACCTCAGCTCTACTTGTATGTACATATTTTTAGGTACAATACTTTAACTTATAACAAAACACATATTAACATAACATAATAATACACAAGCTATCACTGCAGTGGAATAATATATATAGAATATATATGTATATATATATATATATTTATATATGTATATGTATATGTATATGTATCTGTATATTTTGATATTTTACAATGATGAGGCACTCCTTCGCAGAGGACAGCGATTCTCACTTTGAGATCTTCATTACATCATGTGTGCTCACACTGAAAGATAAACATGATCTGAATATGTTTTCCACAGAATATCTGATATTTATTCCACTTAAACCTCAAGAAGCTGTTTGAAGCCCAACTCACTTTCTGCTCGATTTGATGAAAACATTTGTATCGGCAAAAGATTACAAGCACAACAAAGACCAGCACAACACATCACATCTGAGGCGGATATTTTCTTATCCGACAAACATCTCTCAGACTGTGTTGCTCAGGAATTAACAGCACTTACAGCCGGGTGTATGACAAGTGTGTAAAAAACAACCAACTTACCAAAGACACATGTCATGCATCCTTCACTTATTATGAAGAAACCTCGCTTTTAATCTGTTATGATCGCTATCACTGAAGAAGAAAAACATGTTTCTCTGACCTTTAGTGTGTGAGTGTATGTACAGTGCAGCTCCTGACCTCGGCCTGTGTGCTTAGTGAGGATTGTAGTGAGGCAGCTTTAAAGGGGGATTAATGCAGCGTGGCTGAGTGAGAAAAACACAAACATATGAAGTAATTAGTCCAACAAATACAGTACGAATGGTTCGAAATATATACCTTATGCACATATCTGTCTGAAAGGCCACATTTGAATAATTATCATGACTTTCACCTGGAAAATGCCATTTTATATGGTTAGTGTTATCTTAAATGTTGGTCTTTAAAGTTGGCCTTTCATCTTCAAGTATGTCAAGGGATCATAAGTTCACATTTAATTTCCAATATTCTAATATATTCTAATATCTATTATAATAGCTCAGCCTATTTTAGCCACCTCCCCTCTTAGCCTCTGATGTTCCCTCTTTGCATGATAAACAGCTTTCCAGCCCTCAGAATATGTATGTGGCCCATATTTATTCACATGTGCCGTATGTGAGAGCAGACAATTCTGCTTCGGCTGTGAGGAAATATTTAAATAAGGAAGTAAATAAACAGTCAAAATAAACAGCCAGAGTAATAAGGTTAGCTATTTAGGGTTTTTCTGATATTGATATTTGCGGGGAGAGCTACAGGAGAGGGCAAAATTAATGACAGCAGACATAATGCCATTGGGATACTTAGGAGTGTGTCCAATACTTTAAGTAATAGCGTTAATGGCGAATTTGAAGGAATTTAATTTTCGACATCAAACAGCCGCCCAACCTCTTGCCTCCGCATGTTTGGAGCTTCTGAACTCTCGGAGGAAGGAAGAGGAGGAAAATCATCTCTGGGGAGGCAGGTGGCTCAAAAACTTCCAAGCAGAACAGCCTATCGACTCGCAGGGTGACGCTTGTTAGGCTCAGGCCCAGAGGAGGGAGCATGGCCAGTAAGTAAGGTTATTGGGAAATAATTAGCCTAGCCCGGGAATCAGCGGGGATAGCAAAGTCCTCTGGGGTAGAAACGCCAGTGCCCCTGGCCTCGTTTCCACAGCTAATTAACTTTGAAGAGAGCCTATTAATAAGGTTGTCTTTGTAGAAAAAAAGCCTGAAACTATATGCAGGAGGAACTTTTTGGTGTGGAATTCAATTTATGGATGAAACACAAAGAAACACACAAGGCTGGGCGAGTAATTGAAAATGAGGCGGTCGTTTTGGGGTGTTTTTCTTGTGAGAAGTTCTCTCTTCAGACACGCACACTATTCAGAGACCTCATCAGCCTCCCTCTCAGATCCTCCCATCAATCCGAACAGAAACATTTTGCCCCAGATCACTCGGTCCCCACTTCCACCTCCTCAGTGGATGTCATCCCCAAGTGGTCACACGTCCCCTTACCTGTCATCTCAGAAACAGCTGGTGTTGCCACAGCCCAGGTCCAGGTCTACTAAAAAGAAGGGGAAAAAAAATCCAGCCTCATAGCCTCAGGCTGTGGGGAGAGCAACGCAGGCCTCAGTGCCTAATCACCCCCTCCCACGACAGCACTCATCAAGACAGCAGCTCCAACAAATCAATCTCCCTCTGACAGTTCATTTAGACTGAATTAATTTGGAATTAGGGGCCATTACTGCAATTGGCAGGCGTGGATATTCCCCTAACGCGGGCTGTTATCCTGCTTTGGGGATAAAGAAAAGGAGCCAGCTTTCCTTTTTTCCCCCTTCTTCTTTCTCTGTAGGACCGACTGGATAAGGTGTTTTTCTGTGCTGAGGGAGGCAGGCATCGGATTCTCAGTTTAACTAAATCATCATTCTTCTCAATCAACAGTCAGACTCTGCCGTTTCTCCTCTTGATACCAAATGGAAGTGAAATAGGTGTTTAATGAGGGTCGTTGTTCTATCGACTGTCAAATTGTTGCCAGGGGCCCATTAAAAGTCTGATTGTCCGCTGTAGGAGCAGAGAAAACAATGAATCTCAGGGAAAAACAAAACACAAGACAGAACCGAGAAAGTACTTTCAAACTCCTGCTGATGAGGGTCGGAGGTGGATAATAGCCAAACAACAATATAAAAAAATATCTTATTTGATATGTAGTTTTGGAAAAGCAATTCAGAAACACAGAACGGTCACATTTACAATATTTATAAAATAATAATATATGGGGATACTGCTGAACAGAACTGAACTGCTCTCTCTCTCATGCTGGGAGGCAGCAGCTTGAAGTTTACCCAGGGTTCACGACCCTGTGACCCAGAGGTTTGACCGAAACAACTCAGCTCCATGGAGACCTTGCTTTGAAAAGATAAACAGTCTAACATCACACATGCTACCGCACAGAGAGGCACACAGACATGTATGTGATTTAAAAAAGAAATTGCCACAAAACAGAAAACAACATGAATTTATGGGATCGTTTGAATGTTTTGTGAGGTGTGTTTTGTTGGAAAAGATAAGGATTTGTTTAATTTTTTTAAATTCCTTTACAAGTCAAAAAAAATGTCTAGTCCTGCAGTGGGTCCCTCAGAATAATACAGGAACTCCATCTTTTCGATTTTGCACCGATGTTCAACAATCACACATAGAGAAACTCTCCTGGGAGAAGCTGAAGGACCGGGAGCCTCAATAGACCACAATGCTTTGCTGTCACAATGTCGGGTTGTGTTTTGAATAAATGATGCAGCTGTTATGTTACATTCCAAATTGTTTGCTTGTTTCCTATAGACTTCACTATAAAGTCAGTTTATCTATATGATGTATTGTCAAAATGTTTAGCAAGAGACACAGTGGACTCAAAATGTCCCACAATGCATTGGTTCAGTTGTATTGTCCTGGTAACGTGCATGCTGTTACACTTTCAAAGCTTCCTGGGACACTTGAATAGAACACAGTCAGTGTTAACGTCATTAGTAACATCTGTGCTTTATGTATTGTGAAAAGTCAAAATGTCGGCTGTGAAAAAGGCCTCTCAGCGGCCACAAACAGAGAGCTTACTACCATCCACTAACAAATCCAAGACAAATTAAAGGTGCACTACGTAGTTTTGGAGAAAACATTTCAATCAGAAGAGAAAGATCTTCAATGACTGATTTTTTTTTCCTTCGTAAACAAACTAAATAAACAAGCTCTCTTTTTTTTATGACTGAATAAACTGCTTAAACAAACTGATCTTAAAGGACAACACAATTTCACACTGTTTTTCT
The DNA here is from genome assembly GCA_900302685.1 of Spondyliosoma cantharus. Taxonomy (NCBI): domain Eukaryota; kingdom Metazoa; phylum Chordata; class Actinopteri; order Spariformes; family Sparidae; genus Spondyliosoma; species Spondyliosoma cantharus. The sequence continues at coordinate 15,078 of OMLP01045341.1, forward strand.
TCATTTATATTTGGCGGACCCTGCCACCTCTCTAGTGTTCTGGGGACCATATTTTCCTCTGAGAACAGCTTGTTTATTCAGTTATGGAAAAATGAATATTTCTGAGTTTGTTTTTTTACCTCATTAATATTGTAAATATTAAAATTCTGAGTTTGAGTGTCTTCTACAAAACTACATAGTGCCCTTTTAAGGATTTGTAGAAGAACTCGTACTTACTTGTACAAGTAAGTAAAAGCAGCAATACTACAGTGCAGTTAAAGTTAAAGTCCTGTATCCCAATTTTTGCTTAAATCAAAGTACACAACTATTAGCATCAAATTTTACTTTAATTAACAAACCAAAAGTACTCATCATTATGCAGAGTGGCTCATTTTAGAAAAAAAACATATAATATTGTTGGATAAATGTTGACGCATTATGTACACCACTTTAATGTTGCTGCTGGTCAAGGCGAGGCTCATTATATACTTTATCTCTAATTTATATTATCATGTCATAATTTATTTGCTCATAATATTTTGCTTGATTGATTAATTTATTAATTGCGTAAAAGAAGCATAACATGGAAATACTCAAGTAAAGTATAAGTATCTCAAAATTGTACATGCAAGTACAGTACTTGAGTGAATGTACTTACTGGTTACCAGCAGTGTTAACAGAGTTAAAATAGGTCCCAGGAAAGGCTGTAACTTGGTGATTTTACTTCATGACATCAATTAGATACATACATTATGAATTCTTGCTGTCAGATTTCCACATAGACCTGAAAAATATTCCAGAATAAATTGTGTTTTTTGTGTGCTAGGAGGTGTAACTGATAACATTAATGATGGCTCCATTCCTGTCAGGAGTACATATCCTGGTACGCGGACACACAGACTGGATTAAAACATCAAAATGGAATTGAGCGATTACTGAGCAACTTGTTTGTTGACCTAAAACCCTCAGTTTTTGCTGCCTAGTGGACCACGGAGACTGTTACACATGAATTGGAATGTGTGGGGCTCCTCGAAATAATCCCCAAATGGACAAAAAAGTAGAGTCCATAACATGTATACTACTGTCTGCTGAACATCCCATTATAGCGTCTTCTCTTTTGACAGAAGTGTCGATTATGTAGCACTTGACCCAATGTATTGTAAAGGTGATGGCCTCTTTTTTATTTTAGAAAAATTCCATTTCCACACATCAAGTTTTGGCCCTCACTGTTGTAAACACAGCCAACGAGTTATGGGAGGCGTACGCTGGGCGACCAGGAGGAGCTCCTGTGTCCAACCATGAGATCAGAGTAAATATTAACACTGACACACTGCTGTGGAAATACCTCAGTGACTTAAAGGGGCCACGAGGAGCAGGGCAAGAGGATGAGTGGGAGGAGAAGAAAGACGAGTTGACGCAGACATGTAGGTGAGCCAAAAGGTAAACGGCACGGCAATGCGCACAAATGACCATGAATACCCACACTGATACCCTCTCAGCCCTCCCCCATTAACACTGCGAACCCCACACACGTCTATCCCTCTGATGACACCATCCCTCAACACCCACACACAGCTCACCGCGAAAATACAGCCGAGTCCTCAGCTGACACAACAACTCCAAGCCCTCTTATTTTAATTTTTATCACATGAACCTTAATATTTTCATATTATATTAATTTCTCAAAGATTGCAGGTTGCAGACAATTTTAAGACCATTTTCCTTTGAATTAAGTATTTTTTGTTTTGTTTTTGTTCCTTCCTTCTGTGAAAGCAGAGGAAAGGATGTTGTGATCTGAGCTGGCGATAAAAGCCCACGAGGAGGTTGCGGGTTGGAGAATGATCACATTACGAATACATGCTAAAGCCGAGAGCAGACAGTGCGGCCCTCTATTTATTATGTTTTCGGACCTTGGCAGAATTTTCCATCAGCCTGAGAAATATGACGGTGATTTCACCGACACACTCTTGGGTTTCAATGCAGGTAGGCAGGGATGTGTGTGTGTGTGTGTGTGTGTGTGTGTGTGTGTGTGGACACGTGTGTGTCAAGTGTCCATATGAATGCCAGAAAATGATTAGGTGTGTATGTATATATATAGTGAGAGTGGAAGGAGATGAAAGAGAAGAAGGAGAGATGTGGTGAAAGGTAGTTCATGTTACGTATTTGCAGTCTGGGTGTAACATTTCAGCACCGGGCTGATAATAGAGTCAACACACTCTGCACAGGTTTAGAGGCAGAAGGATGTATATGAGGAATGTAAGGGTGTCACATAAAAGCTTTTCTTCACCACAAACACTCACTCAAACACAATTTACCGAGTCAGACATCAGAGCCAAACACACAATTGGTCATTAGCTTTGAGGCTTTTAACTGATTTCAAGTTACTCTACAGCAGTGTACAAAACATTGGAGAGGCCAGAAAGCACAGCTGGTTTAATTAATAACATGCAGGTTGTGTGAAAGGAATAATGAAATGGAGATGAAAAGATGGACACTACTCCAGCCAACTGGTGAGATTAGCTGAATAGATTGGATGGAATGAATCAGAGGGAAACACGTAGTCTGACTGGTGTTGGGATACATATATCAAAATTGATGATAATTGTGTTATCTAAATAATATTGTGCCTCTTATATCATTGGTGTTTCTTTGTGACTTTGTCATAGTAAGTTGTGCTAATGCGCTGGTTGCTATGTTCTATGCTACCGCCATAAAACGGAAAAAAGAGGAAAATGAGGAAGAAGAGGATGGCGTAACCAGCCAGCTGTCTACTTTCTCATTGTGTAGCTGTTACTGCCATAGATAATCATGTCGGAGGACATGGTGGGAAAGAGCAGGACACTTGCGAGATGTTGTGATAATATTGTTGTCTTGAATCCTTTTGGCCACGACAATCATGCAGGTAAAATCCAATATCATGACACCCTGTTCACAGGTAACAAACTCCCAATAACAGCATCTGAAGGGAAAATTAATGAACGCATTATATCTCATTTGATCTGTACAGAGAGAAATGTTTGAAATTGTTTAAATTAAAAAAGCAAGATACAATGTGGAAATTAGTGAGGTTCAGGGGTGTCAGTTCAAAGGTAGCTAAAAGCTAACTGGTCTAGTTGTAGTCTTATATTATAGTAACTGTACAAACATGAGAGTGGTGTGGATCCTCACATCTAGCTGTTGCTCTTAAAGTGGGGTCTGGGCCCACCCGGGATTCTTGAGGAGGTTCCAGTGGGATCTATTTTCACCATAATTCTATTGATAAGCAATACAATATATGAATGTATCAAATATTTTGGTCATGGAATTCATAGACTTTCTGTAATATAATATCTGAATGCAAAATTGTAGGACCGTGCAACAAAATCTTATGGACTGGGGGTGTGTGGTGTCATTTGTGTAAGGTTAGAGGTTCTTGATGTGAAAAAGTTGAATTAGAACAAAAGATTTATCAGGAACATTAGACTTACAAAGAGCAGTGTGAGGGAGGCAGAAGACCATAACAAACTGATTGCTTTATTAACTTAAAATTACAAAAATACAGAAAGCGTGAAAAGACACATAAAACCTTGCGTCCCTTTCTATGGGATTTGGCATCATCTTGCTACTGCACAAACAAGATTTGAAGATTATGAGCAACAGAGATGCAAACTAATCTCTGGATTTGTTGTGGGAAATGCTCGAAAATCCTGGGATTTTCCACTGTGGCTTGGTTTTAAATCCACTCTGAGATACACAGCAGTTTTGCTCCTTTGCACTTGTGACCTTAAGCCAACAAAGGTCCTTGACGGCATATAGCAAGACCATTAATGAATAATTTTTTTAAAGAACAGGCTGAGGGTTTGTTTGCTATGACACTGCCATTGTTAAAGCTTTGTATTTTTTGAGGACAAAAACATAAAATCAGTGCGAGAAAGTCATTTTCAGATCGTGATTCAAATATTTCTTGGACAATGTGTATTGTGTCCACATGTGTGTCCAACATTGTCCAGAGAAATTATTTGTTTTGACTGGTGAACAGTAAAGGTGAAAAGGGGATGGCACGGGAAACCTTTCCTGTGCTCTTTTTATGTTCAAACTCATAAACATAATTCCAATTATATACATTATACAATACATACCATCCCAAGGCACTTCAGGCTTTATTAAGTCTTTTAAATTAACTTTTGGTCTCAAGGTGCAGACAAACTCCCAGCGTGCTCCGCTAACTGCTTCTGAATGGTGACCCTTGGGAGAGAGGTGTCAGTTGCGAAACAGAAGTGGGGACATGATGGAGGGAAAGGGGAGGCCCAACAAGATGGGAGATGAAAGAGATATATGGGAGAAAGGCAGCAGAGAAAAAAAGGGAGGATTGAACAGGGGATGGCTAGGGGAGGCACGAATTGGGGAACGAGGGAAGGTCGTGGTTCTCAGCGGAGGGTGCGCTCTCTCTGAGGTAGCAGTGTGGAACCACCCAGGGCCTTGTAATAGTTAAATCATATCAATTAACCATGGGACATCAGGGGATTAGGGGTTAATCTCTCCCTTGAGAGAGAGAAACAGTAAATTAGAAAGGAAAGGAAGGGGAGAAGGAGAAGAGATTGTGAACGGCTGCGTTGAGAGGGAGATGGCTGACGTGATGAATTACAGAGCATGAAAAAGCATGTTTGAGATAAATAAATAAAGTGCCTGAAGGACGACGTCTTGTTCGCTTATGTTATCAACAATGATGTTGTAAATGACTATACAGCAAATGAGCAGTGCAGCGCCTGCATTTGCATTTCCCTATCGGCTGCGGTGGGACCAGAAGTGGCATTTAGGGATTAAAAACAACACAAAACAGGAGATAATCCCACGGCTCGGCCACACCCGCCTGGGAACTGACTTACGCCATTTTCAATTTGGATAAGGGCTTGGAAGAAGAAAAGGGGTACGAATAATTTACCCCCTCCCTCCAAAGCCTCATTGCCCCCCATAAAAATTGTCCCCTCAGATTTAGAAACATCTACATTTGATTGAAAATGAAATTATATACAATAAGAGATGGTATGTGTGGCAGAGGTTTGGGAGATCTATATTTGGGGGGGATTGGAGGACGGAGCTTTGGGGGTTTGAGAGAGAGGAGAGGAGCCCCTCTTTCTTTGGTGTGTATGCAAAAATGGCTGAAGTGGGTAATGGAGCCGTGAGGTAAGAGGATTAAGATCAGCATTGGGTCAGGACTGATAGTGAGGAACGGGGTGATGGCAGGACAAAAGGATGAGTAGAAGAGAAAGGAAAAAGGGGGGAAAGAGAGGAGAGAAAAAGGGGAGATGTGGAGAGAATCAGACATAGATGGATGATTTGGGGTGAAAAGATATGAAATGGAGACTTGACAAACTCTCCCTCTCATCCTCTCTCTTTCAGGGCCCACAGACTTTGCCTCAGACTCAGAACTGATCATTTGGGATCTGTGCGTCCCTCTGATAGGGAGCGGCAGGAAAACGTTTAACTTGATACTTGGATTGACTCCACATACAATGCGGGTCGACTGCATCTCCACTGCACAGGGAGGTCAAATGCTGAGCACCCATGAAGCTCCAAATCTGCAGGACGAGTATTAAATGGAGATACACAAGGATGACAAGCTTTAGAGGCAAGAGTGAATTTTGAAGTATAGCATTCACAGGTAACTTGATATTCGAAGACATAATTTGCATCAGTTGATGACAAGTTACAAACTCTGGACCCCCTGCAAAAGACTTTGAAAATGCACTTCTTTGCTTTCTTGTCGAGAAAAGAAATTCAACATCATTCTCACCCTTGCCTGTTAAATATGAAGCAATACCATATCAATACCACTCTTGAGTTTGCCTGTTAAATTCAAAGCTAGATAACTTAGCTTAGCTTAGCATAAAGGCTGTAAGCATGTTTAAACCTCTTGCCAGGCTCTGTCCAAAGCTAAAAAAACAAGCTGCCTTCCAGAACCTCTAATGAATCAACTTGTGACATCTTGTTTGTTGAAGCACTATGACAGTTGATTGACAAAAAGTTGAATCCAGGAAGTCCCTGCTCTCCTCAAAAAGAAAAATGTTAACATTTTTCCAACCTAAAAAAAAGAGATATGATTTTGAGCTTTGGAGGCGACCGGTAGCCTGATTTGTTATCTTTTGACAGAGCAAAACTTGCCTGTTTTTTATTCTCATTGCCTACAGCTTAATATCTAATGTTTGATATGAGAATTGTATTGGCAAGAAAGCCACTAAGGATATTTCCAAAAATGTACCACAATTCAACCACCTTTAACCACAAAATCTTGGTTAGATAGAATGAGTTCTGAAATGAAGATTTCACAAATAACTTTATGTTCAGATACAGAATTTGCATTCCTGTGATCAATAACCACTTTCTCACCAAGAATTAGAAAAGAAGATTGATGGTACTCTTGTGTTTCTCACGTTAAATTTCAAGCTACAGGCAGGAGATAGTTAGCTTAGTTTAGCAATACGTTTGAAAAGCTGGGGAAACCTCAAGCCTGGCTCTGTCCACAGGTAACACAATCTGCCCACCAGAACCTCTAAAGCTTGTCAAATAACACAATGCATCTTGTTTGTTTAAGCCAGTTGAAACAGTTGAACTGTAAAAAGGAGACCCCAGGAAGTCACTGCTCCCCGCCAAAATATTATCCTATTTTTAAATTTGCATAAAAGCAACACTTAAGTTTTTGTTTGGATTAAGCAAAGGAAATATAATTTAGTGAGCAAGGTGACTGGTTGTTTCCTTTGACAACCAGTCAAGGTTGTTTCCTCGGCTTTTCACACGTATTGCTGAGCTAAGCTAACGCCTCTTTCTCCAGCTTCAGATATGCGGGACAGATATGAGAGTATCTAACTCTAGGCAACAAAGTGACATATATGGCATTTCCCCAGACATGTCTAACCATTCCTTTAACAGAAGATTCTTTACAACATTTGGTCTAAGTGCTGAAAACTGCATCAAAACTTGTCTGGAAGGGCCAAACTTTACGAACTTCCCCCTCATAAGCATCTGCCTTATAGAGACCAAGTTGTAGCCTGAGAACCCGTCTGTAGGAGCTGAGGGGCCTCATCTAAAATGTTCCCCTGACCGATACGTCTTTGCTTTAGCCAATTAGCTGCCATCACAGGATCAGACTCAGCTCTTATTTGCCAGCCAAAGAGGCTCAGCTGCTCGACCCCGGCAGTAGCCTCATGGAGCCACGTTGCCTCCTCACACCCCCTCCCGTCCTCAGTCCCCCCCAATCCAAGTCTTAATTCAGACACTTTGAAGTATCTTGGTCTGTGGTGAGGAGCCACTCAATCAATTACGAATGAAATAATCTCCTTACGATATTTCGAGGTTTTCTCAAGTAGAGGAGGGGGGAATGCAAGAAGAGATTATGGAAGCCAAATCAGTCTCTCAGCTGCGTCCAAAGTGACAGGGGGAGAATCAGCTGAGAGGATGGTGGGAAATTAAATAAGAAAAAAAAGATTATGTCTAAGTGTGTCACCTCCGAACACTGCTCTGAAATCTCTAACCTGATCCATGAGGAGGTGGCGGTGGAGTGGCGGAGCGGGAATGGATTATTGCAAGCCGCGTTAAAAAAAACAGACCCATGGTTGCTTTAAAAAGCTTTTGCTTACCACTAAGAGAGAGCGCACACACACATATCAAACAAACATCTGTGCGATGTATCGGTGTGTGACACGCAAGAACAAGAAAAAGACAAATGGGACGTTGAATGTCATCTGGCTGGGAATCTACCTTCTGATCTGTTAAACACAAAGATACTCCACACATTACCGTTTTCAATTGCGTATACTGTCAGTGAAAATAAAAAGAAAGACAGGCAGACGTGAACTACATCTGGACATGTGTAGGTGAGGTGTTTGTAGCTGCTAATTTTCCACAAGAAAGGTAGTAGCATTAGTAGAGTATGATGCTCAAAGGATCGTGGCACAGTAGATTTAGTTTATGCCATTCTTAAAGCAGTCAAAATTCACAACTTTGAATCCTTCTACAACCACAGTAGATTTCTTTGGTGTGAGTCTGGTTACGTACTTACAAAATTGTAATGTGAACAACAGCCAATGAAAGTTTCGTTTTCAAGGGGTAAATACAGAGAATATGCTGAAAAACAAAAGGTGGTGGAAGACATGACAAGCATTCTCCTTCACGTTTGTTTTTGCCTTCCTTCCGCCCGTGAACATCGGTGATTGTGTTATTTTTGGGGAATTCAGAAATCTCAGAGAAGATGGAGGGAACAACAGGTGAGTCATTTTTAGTTAAGTTTAATTCAGTCAGCTGAAAGTCTAAATCAGATCTTTCTAAAAGGCCATGTTGCAGCAGTCAAGCTTTTCTACAGTCAAGGAGCAGAAGGAGAATAACGAGGGGACAAGTAAGTCCGAAAGTCCGAAAGAGAAGAGAAGGAATGGACCAACAGAGATCAGAACATAGATGAAAGCCTCTCATCCTCTCAAAACAAAAACAAAAAACTGTGCATATGTTTAATTTGGGGGTGAACTGTCTCTTTAAACTAATTATACTGTTTTAAATCCCTCTACATTAGATACATTGCCACGAGGCTGAAAACTTTTCTGATCTGATGAGAAGTTGATTTTTTCGTGACCCGTCTAACAGAGCAGTGATGCTACAAACATAACGTTTGGTGATATTAAAGAATGTGATGCTTTGCTGTAGTTTTAACTATCCCACAATTACAATTAGCAAAACTTAACACATTGCCAGCAGTAAAATTCAACATACACATTAATGCCACGGTGATATTTATCCAAAAACAGTAGATATAACAGTAAAACACTGACAGGGAACATTTCATTATACAGTGAGTACTTTCACTTCTCAGTGTGTCACCTCCGAACACTTCTCACTTCTTCTTCAGGTTTACATATACATACGTTTTGAATACAGGACTTTTACTTGTAGTGGAGTATTTGCACAGTGTGGTATTAGTACTTTAACTCACTGTAAGTAAAGGATCTGAATACTTTGTACACTACCAACTCTTTCTCTTCAATCTCCCATCCTTAGCCCATTTTTACCCTATTCTTTTGAGACAATACATACTCTATATAAGACCAAACTTGACAAGACAACAAAAAAGACCTCCCTCCAGCCTCCCCCTGTCTCCCCTCTCTCACCCCCATTAGTGTTGCTCCCACATCTTGCCTCGAGCCCTTTTGATTTTCTCCATGGCTGACTGTTGTTTTCTGCTGCTGCAAGCTCAGCCATCAGCGCGCATTGATCGCTCCCCTTCATCCTCGGCGTCCCTTCCGTTATACCTGACTATGGCGACTAATTCTCCCGTTCTCACCCTTCTTCATCCCAGATTGAGAGGGTCGGAGGAAAAATCAATAACGGTGCCAAGTGGGGCGGGGTCAGGGGTCAACGAGGTCCTTGACAAGTGTGTCAGGGGAAGGAAGGGAGTGAGAGAGGGGAAAGAGTGCTTGTCTGTATGTGTATGTGTATGTGTGTGTGTGTGTGTGTGAGTACATGAGTGTGTGTTGCATAAGGAGTGGTCAAGAGAAACAGAGTGACCAAAGGCCTCATGGGTGCAAGTGTCAGGCTTGTCAGAGATCAAATTTATGACCATTGATCGGAGCTGTGTGTATGTGTGTGCATGTGTGTGTGTTTGTGCGTGTGTGTGTGTGTAGCTTGGATCATGGAGGAATCTGACAGGGGTGAAGAGTCATCATATAAAGCCCATTATGGCCAAACAAGCCAATGAAACAAATGAATCCCCTGAGATGTCACAGTAAAGACCCTGCCTTTCATGTATTTGTCTATCGATTTTTAGCTGTAGTGATGCCAGAGCTAAGGACAAAACAGTTTTTAAAAATAACAGAAATGAACTATTTGAAGTGTGCTGATTTATTTTCCTACATTTCAAGGAGTAGTTCCATATTTTCAGAAATGTACTTTGAATTACAGGAGAAAATTGATATGACCTTCATGCATGTAAAGTAAACATAAACTACAAGCTAGCAGCTGTTTAGCTTAGCGAAGAGACTGGAAATAGGGGAAACAGCTAGCATGGCTACCGGCATTATTATAGATCTTTCAAGACCTGCCCTACTCTGCCTCTGATTTGCTTGCGGTAATGGTTTATTGGATGACAAACACATCAACAGCTTTGTGGTCCTTGTACTCGAGTCCAAAGTGAGTCCAAATGATAGGTACCTTTTCCCTGTTGATTTCCATGGCCCTGTTATAAAACAATAGGAAGGGAGATTGGTTCCCACGACTGAGTGTCTGTCCTCCCCTGTCCACACACCCCTGGTTGCCATGGAAGTCCACTGGACAACCAGAAGGGATGTCAATGGGCCACAACGAATTTACCGTTTTACTGTTTAATCAGACCACAAATGAGAAAAGAATTAGCTAGCTAGCATTCAAGTCCAGTTGCCTACGATATAGCACTTAATACTTCCTAGTGTTTGTTCAGTGGTTGTCTTGTGTTAAAGGGTTGTGTCTATGTTTTTCTCTCAGTTGTATTGTAAAACAAATTTCTAGCAGCAGAGCTCATTCAGTGGATTGTGAGCTGTAGTTTCCCCAGTAAGCACACCAACCTCTTTGGCGGACCAGCAGCAGGGCAGTCCAGCAGCAGCCCACCCTTCAGTCACATGACCTGTCGACTCTGCTGAGCCCGTAGACACTCTCACAGCCAAGAGCAGCTCCTGAGGATAATTGATCCTTAGAGCAGTAGCAGAAGACAGGGAGAGGCGCCGAAGAGGTCAGTGTGTTTATTAGGGACACTACAGCTCATAAACTACCACAGTTAACAGTCTGAGTCAAGCAGTGGGGAAAAAAAACAATTAGATGCGGAGTATGGTCTTGCAAGAAGCGCAGCGGGACCCATAATGGTTACTGCCTGACACAGAGTAACACATAACATGTCTTTGTTACATTTTTACAAAGACACTTGGCAGATTTTTATTATCTTTGCACAGAGCCAGGCTTAATGTTTCCCCTGAGTCCCCTGTCTTTATGCTTACTGACTCTCACTTTACATTGAACGGACAAATATGTGATTGGTATCAATCTTTTCTTCTAACTTTTGGCAAGAAAGAAAAAAGTGCATTTCCTAAAAAGTTTATTTCTTTAAAATGATGTATGAAAAAAGAATGTTTAAAAGGCATTTGCCAGTTAAAATGAGCAGAAATAAAACTTTTATCTGAGGGTTCAAATGTCCAGAAGTGCTGTTTGAATGTATAAAAAAATGCAGCTCTACAGCGGCAAACAGCTTTACCAGAAACACATGTACGATAATGTCAATCTCCTGCTGCTGCTCAATTTGGCTCTTCATTCCCCACTGTTTAAACTCCACATCAGTAATCGTTCACTGTAATCTTCCCGGCAACACATAATCACAGGCTTTTACTGCCCAGGAATTAGCTCACAGCGCTCCCAGGGGAATATGTGTGTGTGTGTGTGTGTGACTTGACTTCACGACAGCCATTTAATGACTGACATCCACTTCATGACAAAGGTAATTATCCCACTTGTACTGTGCATAAAATGAAAATAGGTAGGGCAAAGACACAGGTGGTTTAAAACTTTTGTCTTGCATACAAATGAATTAACGCCGGCGAGGGCATTGTGTTGTGTGGTGTTTGAGCTCCGGAGGTGTCCACAGACACACACATGCACCTCTACTGTACATCCATGCTGACACACTCACACTGGAAATGGGAATGGAAGATGAAGCCTCGAAGAAATCCATTTGCAATTTAAATGGAAATGTAATGAGCCCATGGTGGCAGTGAATTAGCCTGCTGATCAATTGATCATGTCAAGGACAAATAGGTAAACAAACATATCCATTAGTCTCCTGCTCCACCTCCTCCCTCCGCTCCCTGCTGTGGAAGAGTGCTGGAGGATCACTGAGAGGTGAGATCACGTGTGTGTGTGTTCATCTGTGTGGGTGTGTGTGTAAGAGAGAGAGAGATGAGAAAGTACGTCTTCATGTGGAGACTCCTTAAAAAACACTAAGTGCTCCCTGAAAACACATGTTCGCAAGTGTAAACACACTGACAGACACACAATTGCATACCCCACTGTGACCGTCCTGCCCAGCTCGTTACACAGACAGTTGGGCCCAGCAAGGCTCCTTTCAGAGGCGATGGAGAGAGCAAAGGAGGAGGAGGAGCAGGAGGAGGGACGGGGCCTCTGAGACTCAAACAAGGAGCAGGATGAAGAAAAACAAGCAAGAGTCAAATGAGTGAGGAGACCAGAGGACAGTGGGCTGGAACCAGACTGCTGCCTGGCCTCACCCCAATCTGTCAGACTGTGTGTGTGAGAAGAACCCAATCACACCCATGTGTGTCTCAACAGTGATATAACGGTTAATTACTGCTCTAAGAAACTGCTAATTTGGATATTAAATTGGTTTAGTACCATAATTGTGCAGATTAAAGTCATCAAACGAAAGGAGAGAGGCTTGAGCTCTGAACAGGCCAAAACATTGATATCCCATAAATCGTTTCAGTCTGCACTCACTGAGCCTCATCACCTATCAGTCACAGTTGCTTGTTTCTTTAAAAACTCAATCACAACTAATTCATCTTAATAAGAAACTGATGAAGAGCTTATTTTGTGTGAATGCCTGTCAGAATAACTTGTTTACTGCCAAAAGATCAAAGTGAGCACAAAGACTCAGACTATAAAGGAAGATACTTAGGTTTACGCTCTAAAACTGCAACAGTCTCTGTTAAATTCTGGCTACATGTCATTTTTATTGCTCTCTCTTATGTCACCTGTCTGCATCACCTGCTAACTGTAAAATAACAGGAGGGGAGAGTCTAAAGCCATGCTAGCAGCTCTGTTAACCTTGGCCTAAATGCAAACATCTGCATGCTAACATGCTCACAATGACAGTGTGTTAACATGCTGGAGATTAGCAGGTGGAATGTTTCCCATGGTCACCATCTGAGTCTCTCGTGTTAGCATGCTAAATATGGTAATTTGCATAAAACAATTATTGCAACTGAGGCTGAGGCTGAATAATAAGTCAGTTAATTGCTAAAGTGGTCAGGATGCGTCATCTGGAGACCATGAATGTTTGGACAAACTTTAATGTCAATCTTTTTAATAGTTGTTGCTAGCACTTCTAAAAAAAAAAAAAAGAATGAAAAAATGAAAATAAAATGAATGATTTAAAAAAAGGGTTTTAAAAGTTTGATAACACTTTCTAGGTTTATAAGTTGTCATTAATAGCTTCACCAATGGCTTATATATAATGTACTTATGCTTTATATACAATTAGTAAGCCATTAATTTATATGTTAATTATTTTACTGTTTTTTGTCCTCTTCCCTGATAAATTATTGCAAAAATATATAGAAATAAAATGCAATTGCTAATTACATAAATTCATTCAAACTAACCTCCTGTCTGTTTCCGTCTGCAATCCGCTCCCTCCTTTCTCCATCACCACATAAAGGCGGAGCGGCAATCAATAGCAGCAAACAGGATCCTGCTCTCTGCACATTCACAAGCAGACATGACCGTCTCTTTATAACTCCATAAAACTCTCCGTCCTGATTAGATAAGGTGGGCAGGGATACCAGAAAATGTATATTCTCCTTAACTGCATGCATTGGGACATGAGTTACTGACCAAACACTCTGTAGCAGTGTTTGGTCTGTATATAACTATTTAACACTTCTTTTAATAAATAAATTGTAACGTAATCTTCATAACTGAGAACTATTTCAAAATGTATATCAATGTTATAAAGACTCACAGTCATATTAATACCAGAAAGGATACACACCATTTAAATATTTTCTTTCAGAACATGGCAACCCCCCATCAATCATTATAACTCATATATAAAGAACTGATTTACAAGTTGATAAAGGTGCACTGTGTAGGATTTAGTGGTATCTTAGGTTGCACATTGCAACCAACTAAATGCCCCTCACTTCACCCTCTCCTACAGTGGCTGCTAAAAACATGGAAAACGCTAAAGGCCCTCTCTTGAGTCAGTGTTCGGTTTGTCCATTATCGGCTACTGTAGAAAATATGGCGGTGCAACATGGTGGACTCCCGGGAAGAGGACATTTTCCTCCGTAGATACAAAATGTAACAAAGCATTCTAAAGTAACAGAAACGTAATGATTCTTAATTTCAGGCGATTCAAAACTGATGCCCCTAAATCTTACGCACTGGACCTTTAAGACACTTTATAAATGGGGATTTATGGTGCTCATCCTCAGGATAAAAAATGTTTTGTGTACAGTTTCAGTCATTAATTGAGGTAACTGTTTTTCTTGGTTCTCCAATACAGTACATGCAGTCTTTTCAGGCTCAGTAATGACAGAAGAGTTGGGGACACAAGAGAAGATGTCAGCCTGAGCATTCCTATCAGGAGTTTTTTCATGCAGGCTGCCTGTTCAGCGAACAGAAAAAATTGCCTCCATCTCCACTTCCAAAGCAGGATAGGATATTACCCTTAGCTTTTGAGGGCAAGGACACATGGAAAGGCATTCTGAAATTACAATATCCTCTCATGTTCTCCATCCCGCACAGTGTGAATGGTCTATTTGGGTGACACGCCAAAATAGGAACATACAATGACTACTGGCTAATAGGAAAAGATGATCCACTTTAGATCCACCTTCTTTCTGTGTAATTAAACAGCATTTCTGTGCATTACCTGGGAATTCTGCAAATTCAGATCTTTATAACGCTGGAAACGCCAATCTGACATGCATAGGAACAAAAAAATAAAAAACTGCTGATGAGGAAACAGCAGGTTAATACAGGATGAAAGGGGAGGAAAAGACCCAGACAAAAAGACAGCGCTTTTTAGAGAGTACCATTTGTAAAACAAGGAGTTTAAAGCCAGATTATAGGGCAACAATGACACAATCCCTTATGTTCATTCCTGTAATACGCTGTGAAGAGGAGGATTTATACTTTATTGTGATGGAATGCATCCAGGCTGCCTTGTGTCTGCCTCGCTGTCTGCATGCCTCTTTGGGAAACATTTTCCTCCTCCTGAGGCCAGGTGTAATCCCTGCATGGAGGAAACACAGATGCCTTCAGCCAACTGCTGATCAGCCTTATAATGGTTCAAGTATTACGAGTGATACCACCAGAGGGAAAATTCCCTCAATCCAGTCTAAAGCTTTCTCGGCACTCGGCAGAGGAGTGCGTTTGGTTTGGGTGGCTGGTTGTTGGATTTCTCCCCGACCAATCTGCCCATCTCCTGTTCTGAGGTGGATTGCATTGGATTGTCTTAATTGTCTCTAATGACTAAATTGTCCCAACTATTTGCTTCATTAACTCTGTGTTAGCTCTATTAGGAAGGAACGGAGCCGAGGAGGAGGCGGTAATTGCGAGTGTTAATGAAGGCAACATGATGAGGGCCATGCTGAAGGAAGAGTAAAGCAAGTGTGATGCTTTTGTTTTTGACATCTTGGACATATAAGTGGGCCGTTTTATTCTGAAAGGATCCAAGATTAATAACATTTTAAAGGTGCACTATGTAGTTCTGGAAAATACATTTAGAAACTCAGAAAAGGTCATATTTACAATATTGATAATATTGATATCAATGTATTATTTTTTTAACTGAATGAGAAAGCCCTCCTCAGAGGCAACTTAGGTCCTCAGAACACACTTTAAAGCTAGAAAGATGGCAGGGTCCGCCAAATATAAACTGTATGAATTTGTATTGTCCTTTAAGGTCAGTTTGTTTATTCAATTTATTCAGTCATGAAAACAAATAAAGTTCAATCATTTAGGTTGTCTAAGCATTAAAATCCATCATAAAGATTTTTCTCTTCAGATTAAAACTTCCTTCCAAAAACTACATAGTTCACCTTTAAAGGAAAATAAATACATTTTCCCAGTCTGACAGGATTATGCTGCATTGAACACAAATATTAGTGTCAGTATTCACCCCTAATGCAGCAGGTATCATCTAGTCTCACCACCTAATCTTCAGAGCTCTGACTAAAACCATCAGACTGGAGCTCTCAGCCTGTTAAACCCAGCTCCAGATCAGGGTCCGATTGTCCGCAGCGGAGCAGATACGGTGGGATTTTCTGTACTAAAGACAGATGTTTTAGAGGAAGTGAAAGGATTCAGGCTCCACAGAGGAGCTTTGGCTTTGTCATCGCTTTTGGCCTCATGAACCCATTTCTTTAATTGGTAAAGCAGGCCTCACCCCCATGTCTAAATTAGTGGGGGTATAAGAGGAAGGGCCACATCTGAGTCTAACAGGATTTGGAAGATACAAATATGAGTCAAACCAAGACAAAACAATTTAAATGGATCAAAAGGTGATTAAAATGTCACAAATTAAATTAATCAAACTGCTGACATGCAATTGAAATGTTATGTTGCATGTGCCTGACCATACATTTTCTCATAGAGAGTTCAATGAATCACATACAACTGAACCTTTCCATCCATGATGTTTGATAAATATGTGTCTAATATAAAATTTGAACACTGCATCATTTCAACCATTTTTAAATCTGCCGAGGAGGTTATGTTTTTACCTCTGCCCATTTCTCAGTTTGTTTGTTGGTTTGTCAACTGGATAACACCAAAACTAATGAACGGATCTCCACCAAACTTGAATGGAGGATGGGTACTCTCTACTCAGTCGAGAGTAGACCCCATTAAATTTTGATGTGGTTCTGGATAAAGGCAGGACAGATCCAGGACTTCTGGAAATCCTAGTCTAATGAGAGTTCTTTATATGTAATCTTTCTTCAAATTAGTGTTATTTTAAATAGTATTTTATAACCTTACACAGTGAAATGAAAAACATAAACAAAACAGACAGCACACAGCCAAATTGAAAAAAAACAAGAAGAGATTAATTAACATACCTGAGTTGCATTAAAATATACATGAATTACAACACACATTCTTGTTTCCGTAAAGAATAAACTGTCTGTGAAGACAAAGAGCCGGAACCCTTTCTGCAGTACGGCAACAAGATCAGCAGGAAGATCAACAAGGAAGAGTTCCCAAATATTGTAAAATAGGTTGTTGTTACCCTTTAATGTAGCACTGAGGGGGTGGATAGGAAAAACCTCAAAGGGAGAAAATACATTATTTACACCCTAGAGGAATGGTTGAGTTTGTGCACCCACTTCAGACAGGGTGTGTGCTAACACTTTTAGCTTAGCAGCCAATTTACAGTCATCATTTTGGCCCAAAAGACATGTAAATAATGCGTTTTTAAAATAATTCTGGAACTTGTGGCTTCCAGAGACAAGCAGTATGGAGCTGTTGTATGTTTTCTTTTTGGTTGTTTTTTATGTTCCCCATCTACTTTAGTTGTTTATGAGAAATGTGTAGTGAACGACGAAATTTCACCTGAAACTTTAGCTTCTCCCCGATCCACCTGAGTAGAATACGTCACCTCATGCATAAGTTTATGGTGGATAAAGAGAGCTACTCTGTGGGTACATTCATTTAATGATAGTGTTTTTACATAATTAAAATTGCATTATCTAAAATCCATAGAATATGTTCAGAACAGCCTCTAACACTGTGATACTGAGGCTGGCTGAACAGAGGAAAGTCTGCATTTATGTGGTGCATGAACATTTTTCTGGCATCAGTTGGACGGATATGAGCGTTTTCAGCTTGATTTAAAAAAAAATGGAAAAACAAAATCATAATGTACTGGCAAAATATATCATCTAAATGTTAACAAAAAAGTCAACCCTGCCATGGAACATCAAATCACAAAAAACAAACTGTAGAATCATTTGACAGGTCTTTAATACACAAATGAACTCTCGTCAATAGCTAAAGTTATTTATGTTATTTGAGCAGAAAACAGACCTACATGTTCATTATTCAACATTTTTTGCCAGTTTTTCATCGATTTATCCGTTAAACGAGGCAATGTTTTTGACAAACATTTTGCTGTAGGGTATCGTTCAGTATTCTTGGTATGTTTTTTCTGTGATGTATTGATCTGTGTTTGTTACTGTAGGAGAACTGTAGTTTGACTTTGACGTTCTCTGTTGAACGCCTTTACTCGAGGGAGACAACAGGGAGGGAGACAACAAAGGCAAATCTAATCTGATCATTCATTTGAATGTGAGCACATACTGTTATCTTTACCCATCAACGGTATTTAGACCAATACCCTATTTATCCATTTCAATATCACAGTATTTCCTCAATAACATGCTACATCTGTATGATTTGTTTCACGTTTGTGTGGTCAACATAAGATTAAAGATGAATGAGAGAGGACGATGGTTGATTCTCCCTCAGCATCATCTCTAGTTCTTCCATACAGGTGAAAGCCTGTCACTGTGACTCAGCTCCTCCAGGAAACTTCGACCCTCCCCGTATGATCTCTCCTCGCTCAATCCTACGGCGCGTGAGATTTTTCTCTTGTTCCCTCTCTCCTTTTCTCTCTCATTCTCTCTCCTTCTCTGACACTCTCTCCAGTTTTTCCTCTCCTCTTTTTTCAACACATAGGTGGATTAAGGCAGAGGGGCTTTTGTTTAGATAAAGCGAAGGATTAGGGAGAGATTTGCCCCCATAAAGTTGTGGGCTTAATGGGCCTTTTATCCCTGCATGTCCCTAAAGCTGTGTTGCCTCTGGATTAGGACTATACAATGGGGCCCCTTGTGAAGAGGGATCCGGGCCAGAGAGAGCGAGAGAGAGAGGAGAGAAGGCAAGGAGAAGAAATGAGACAGAAGGACTGAGACAAGGGAGAAAAAGAGGGCAAGAAGAAAGAGAGGATGGAGAGAAAAGGAGGGAGGGGGGAAGGAATTATACAGCTTTCAGAGGAAACTGACAGGTTGAAAACTTTTAGAGGAGGGATTTGCAGGAGAGATCCTGAGATCTTGTCACCAATAAAAAGGGATTTCAGGAGGATTCTGAGACGTGGTGCTGACAATAAACCGCAAAATTGGAGCTGTCTTTTAAAATTCATTTATCTAATATATTCTTTTTTAAAAAAAGGAAATAAATAGGAAAAGTGGGTCTTTACCCTGGAAGTGCTACTAATAACATGTCTAAGAGGTGGCTCCTGGCAAATTGCTTTGTTATTCTTGTCAAAAAGGTCTCCTGCAAGAAGTCGATTTTAAACTACACATCAAAATGATTAATTGCTGTGGGATGAACAGATGCTGAAATACCCTTGAATGGTGCCGCGGAGGCTGAGGCTTGCTGGATTGCGGACCTAATGTATTCATGAAGTTGCAGAAACATCATTAAGAGTATTAATTAGCTATTAGAGAGCTGCATTCAGCAGAATTAGAGATCGTGTTGTGCTTCATATCTCTGTCAAATACAGAGGAGCAGGTTCATGTCAGATATCTGTGTGAATTATGAAGGGGGGTGGGGGGATAAAGTAGGGGTTAAACCTGAGAGGAGATCTATAAAGAAACAACAGACATATATATTGTCCCAGAAGAGTCATTTATTAGAGTTAAGGTGGTGCTTAATATTTACAACACTAATGTTCTATAACTAAATAAAAAAGCTGTTCTCAGAGGAAAATGAGGTCCCTGGAACACTGTGGTGCGGTCTGCCAAATATAAACAAAGTAAAACAGTATGAAATTGTGTTGTCCTTTAAAGTCAGTTTGTTAATTCATTTTCATGAAAACAAAGGGTTTGTTTTGACATAATAAAAATAATCCATCAATGAAGATCTTTCTCTTCTTCCCGCAAAACTACAGGGTGCACCTTTAAAATCTACAGAGGTTATGAGACTTTTTCCAAATGAATTTTTTTTTTTTTTAAATAGTGTGAGGTCATTGTTTGAGCACCTTGTATTCAGCAGGGCAGGGCTGGGTATACAGGGGTAAGGGGAGCTGTTTTTTGGGCGTTTAAGCCCTTCAGATGCGCTGGACAGCTCTAGTCGCTCTAAGGAGCTTTAGGTGGAGAGGCGCTGAGAAGAAACTCTTTCTCGCTTTAATTGCTTTAGAGACGGTCCTCACAAAGAGACAGTGGCCAGATTTACCTCCCGTTTAAGTTCTTATTTCCATTGGTTCACAAGTTAATCCTCTTTCTTTCTCAGACCTCGGAGAAGAAACCGAGTGATAGGAGCCTACCAAGGCGACAGAAACCAGAGAGGCACACGAGTTTTTTTTTTCTTTTTTTTTTTTTCTTTTTACAGGCGAGGGAAGAAACACTTTGAAGCGCACATGGAAAAAGTTTGAGGTGATTGAAGAGGAACAGATTTAGAAGGAAAGACGCAGCGTGGAGATGAGATCTATTGCATCATGATAATAATTATTAATAAGAATAATAAGAATCATAATAATAATAATTTAAGGCCTAAATGCAATAAAAGGAGCATTATCTTGGTAAATATGCTAATTATTTCGTCATATGTTGTAGGCTACTTTTGTCTAAGCAAATAAACACATCGAATATTTGATGCGTCTCAAGGTAACAGAGGTCTCCATTATAACAGCATAGCCCTCACGTTATTGGATGATTTTGGTTATAAAATCCCAAGACTGTCATGTCATTTTCTTCATTTAAGTTTTTGTATTTCAACATTTAAAATACATTTTCAAAAACTAGAATCTGACTTTAAAAAATAAATCTAAATAAGACATGATTTCTTCTTAGAAGATGAAAAAAATAGTACTCTCACTCTCTCACACACACACACTCATAGCCCTCAACTTTGTGATGAATATCCACAAACCACTGATTGTCAACACTCGGTGCCTTTGGGTGCAGTTGTGTTTTCGTGGATATAAATATTCTCTATTCCACGAAATATTTTGTCTCCTGTTGAACTGTGTTCAGAGTGAGAAACATGGTGAGAGATAAAAACTGCGTTACAGGCCGAGCACTTCCCCAAAGAATCTCCCAACAAATATGCAAGCTTTACATTAAAAGGCTACTTTGCGCTGCCCTTAATTCCCTACCTAAACGGTTTTGCTCCGGGAGAAGAAATCTTCTCTGAAAACCCTTCAAGAAGAGAAGGGCATTATTGCCCTAATCCTCTTACCCGCAGTCATTTTAAGACAGGGGTTTTTGGAGGCTGAGATGGCGTCTTGTCTTCCCCTATCCCATCCCAAATCCTCCCAGGCCGGGAGAGAGTCTAAAGGCAGCGCCCTGGCATCTATTAGCCATCTCTCTAAAGTCTCTCTCTCCTCCAGTGGCATGGAGAAAAAGCCGAAAAGCAAACAAACTAAAGGTTGGTGGCTTTGCCTCACAAAAACTGAGGAGAGGCGAGCGGATTCATGCTCCGAGTGCATACAAGAACAGATAAAATATTTTTTTTTATACACGAGAAATCAGGGTTGTGAATGTTTAAAATGTGTTGACAAAGTGTGTTCTATAAGTTTTGCTTTTTTTTTAAAATTATCATTGTAAAATTTGTATTACATTGAAATTGCTTTACAGGAACATTTTACACACGTCAAATCGATAATTGATATCACTAAATATAACATACAAGAATGTATCACCAAATGACAGCAGATATGCAATTAAACAAAAGGTATCCTGTGCTGTGGACCAAAAATCAATATTTAAACAATTTATCAACATCGAGCCGTTAGAAAAAGCTTAAAACTCTTAATTTCCTGAATGTTTATCAGAATCAGTAAATAAACAACGTGTAGACAGACACGGAGGGATTTATCGGACATCATGCTCTTAAATCGATCATATTTGAAAAATAACTCCAGAAGTCAGAGCGACCAGCGAGCTCATTCACTTGACTGACAGCACGGGGAACCAATGGGAAGCCAGCATGGTCCCCGCGAGGCTCTCCTTAAAATCCCTCCACCGGGCTCTCGCGCTCCAGCAGATGGCGGCTTCCCACTCGCGGTACAGAACACGAGAGGAGCAGGTGGAGGCAGCGCGAGGAGCGGACTGGAGGTGAAGCAACAGAGTGGAGGACTTTTACACCGACCGGCCCGAGCTGTTGTCTCAAAGAGGACAGAGAGGACAGAGGGCATTAAACACCAGCACAGGGCAGCTGAGAGAGAAGTGAAGCCTGAGGACGTGGAGGAGCTTTGCTGTCTGTGTACCAAGTGACGGAGAAGACAAGTGTCTCTACAGGAGGTACAACTTTTTAACAACTATTTATTCACTTCCTTATATTTTTCACAAGGTGTAAAAATACTGTAATGTTTGTGAAAAGCTGCCGGTGTCACCGAACCAGAATGACATTCAAAGTGTCTGTGAAGTTGTTTTGCCTTTGACAAATATTGATTTTTCTCTTTTAATTTAGCGGAGATGGCTTTCTGTCGGTTTTCATAAATATGACAGACCTATATATTTAAGTTTTAGTAATGTGAGAGCTAAAATAACATACAGGTCACACAATTAAAGATAGGCTACAAATAAATTAAACTGTTTTAGGCTAACACTTAACAAGCGTTAGCTTTTGGGCTGTTTGACGCGCGAGCCCAAAAAGGGAATTATCAAAATAAAAGTCTCCGGTTTTAATGAAGCTACGCACATGACCCCAATCTCTTCTGAAAGGTTTTTAATTTAAGAATCATAATATGAAAAAATAAAAAAACTTTTCTTCTCCTTTTTTTTTTTTTTTTTTTTTCAATAAA
>OMLP01045345.1:0-11203 GCA_900302685.1 Spondyliosoma cantharus
TGTGTGTGTGTGTGTGTGGGTGTGTGTGTGTGTGTGTGTGTGTGTGTGTGTGTGTGTGTGTGTGTGTGTGCATGTGTTTGTGAAAGAGAGGAAGGCATCTCATCCTGCTCCAGCACCAAGTTGTTCCCTATTGAATCAGACTGGAACAGTACAGCATGTACTACATGTTCACATTAGTTTTTGTGCAGTTCAGTTTGAGTATTTTTGTTTACTAGGGTTAGTCACCTAAAATATTTCAAATGGTGCTGCACTCACTACTGACTACACATAGTCACGTCAGTGATTAGGCTGTAACACACTACATTCAAATGGAACTAGATCCCAACCAAAACTCAACTTTTGGGTTAATAACTCCATAACTCAATAATGAATATGATAATTACAATAGATGTGACATACAAATGTCTAATAGGATGCAATGAGGAGATTATGACATTTGATATCCAATAGATCACAGGTTAAATACACTGTGCCATCAATATTCCTCAAAAACATTTACCACCATTGCCAATGCCATGGCTCTGGAGCAGCAACTTGACTGGTGCATGGACACATCCAATAGCAGTTTGATAATACTAGTTTACAGTTTAACAATTAACTTTATTGTCCTTAATGATATCATTGCTCTGAAATGATAAACTTCACAGCAGATTTTAAGATGATAAATTACTGTATTTTAGTCAGCATGATAATCTCTAAAAAAAATAAATCTTTCTTTTTTTTTAAAGTTTTCATATCAGTGCATATTGGTCAACAGATAGGTACTGATATATCTGTGTGTTGAGCCAATAAGTTGGACTTTAAATTGAACACAGTAAAGGGTTGGGTTGGTACTTAAAATGTCTGGAAATGTCAAATGCAGAGAGGAGGGGAACAGCCTCAGTACCAAACAGGATGAGGTGGTGTTGCTCTTTATCGATTTGTGGAGGAAATTCAACTAGTAATTTATGGAGAGATGCGTTCTCATCTTGTTAAAGGTCTGAAAAAAGCTCTTTGAAACTTTATTTAAGGCTGTAACCAATTATATGAACATGATATTGCAGGATGGAAATCCATTTCTTCTAAGTGCTTTGTTGTTCCGTCTAAAAGATCATTCATTCTAAGAGATAGTCAAAGATATTCAATTTCCAGATCAGATAACAAATCCTCACAACTCAGGAGCTGGAACCAGATATGAAAAATGACAACTCCAACTGACTTGAGTGTTAGGGGTAGGGTAATAAATGCCTTTTGCCAATATGTCTTTCAGAGTGGACCCCTCCAGTAAGGCAGTTAGTGTCTAGTTGACTAATCAACTAATGACATCATGCCCTCTCTTCATGGAACTTAAACGAACAAAAATCCTTACCTGATAGCTCAGTCGAGTGTCAATAATTGTTATGATTCATTTTCTCCCAAATCGACTGATCATTTTAGCACTTTCTCAAATCATTTGAAAAGAGAACTAAAGAATGACGTTGACCTAAACCATGAGTCCTAAAAATCAGCCTTTCAGCTCTTTGGCAAATCATGTTATTTTCTCCAACCTGCTTGCTTGTCACCATTTTCACCGCAAGCAAAATGAGAAATTGTGCTTTTTCTTTTCTCTGTCTGAACACTGTGCCCGCACTTCCAACTCAGCTTATTAAAATGCAGAACCCGCCGGACCATTAAAATGCCACGGCAGCGATACAGAGACAGATGAATTTGCAATCTGCCAGGCAGGCCAGCTGTTGCCCCCCCACCACCACCACCACCACCCTCAACCCTCCAGGGAAGCCTCCAGAAACTTCCTCGCCAGCAACCAAGGACAAAGGCCTCAAGGGGAGCTGGTTTTTAATTACCAGGCAGCCATCCTCTGAATATTACCACCAGTAGATTATCTCGCCGTGTCTCACTGAAATGAAGAGGAATGAGGAGTGTTTGGGGGATCCAGGTGTGTCAGCAAAGAGTGGTGGTGTCATCATCATGTCCAAACATCTGACTGTGTTAGAACTATAGGCTTGACTTAAAATAGAATAATTTCTATTTTGTTAAGCTGACGAACTAATACAATTTTGAACTTGGAATCCAAAAAATGACAGCAGCAAGGCATTTTTTGCTTGTCTTTATCAATCCAGGAGAAGAATTTTCCTCTAGCCTTAGACATGCAAACTGATGCAAATTCACAAGATGGATTTTTTAAAATGTTATCTTGTTTTTGTAATAAATATCAGGCAAAACAGTACATACTAAGTTTAACATCTCATCAGCAGCCTAGTCTTTTTGAGCCTGTAGTTTATGCAGACATAGTTTAAACCTCTTCCAGCTTCAGGGTTTCTTCCTCAAGCCATTTTTTTCTTCGAGGAAGCCAGAAGGTGCCTGAGTGCAAATTAATGGCAGCCCTTAGAAATGCCTAAAAAGCATTTTATGTTTACCTCTATAAGGCAAAGTTTGCTGAGCACACATTTTTCTCCTTAAAAGCACAAATGCAAATCTACATATCTATACAGTTTGACTGCTCAAGAAAGGAAACATCACAGATGTCGAGTCATTAAGGTTCTGGTCGTAATCTTACCACCTATGGTTGTTAAAAGTATCTGTTCCTTAACACTTTTTTGAGATTGTGTGTTTAAAATGATACAACATCTGCTTTGGAAAGTATCAAAAGTAACTAAGCTTTCAAAAAAATATCTACAATCAGATTTTCAGCCTAACATTAACATTATTACAAATGTTTTATTATATGTTTAGTAATGTTTTCTGTACAAACTCTTTGTGCAGGTTGTTGTTAAAAAGATTTTTGTGTTTCTGGCCCTTTTTTTGTTTTTTTCGTGATATCCTAAGAGGTCACCTTTTCTTACTATTGTAAGTATATTGTATCATAGTTAAAAGAGGTCATATTATGCTAATTTCAGCTTCATACTTTTATCATGGGGTCCTAGCAGAAAAGGTTTACATTAATTGAAAAAAACAATACACATAATTCTTATATGGTGCATTGCTGCAACATCCCTTTTCACTCTTGAACGGTCCATTTCAGCTACATCTCGCCTCTGTTCAATCTTTGGTGTGAGTTGCAAATACGCATTGCTTGATGGGCAGGATGTAGCCAATCAGAGGCAGATTAGGGCAGGTTATGCCAAGCAAGGTAGTGATCTAAATTAATTAACTGTTTGTCTGCTGACTGACTGGAGTTTATATATTTTATAATAAATATATAAAACTATATATTTATATATGTATAGATAAATGTATATATATAACGCCTGTTACATAGTGACGCACATAAATTATGGAAGGAAAGGCTCAACTCCAAACCAGACATCTGAGACAGTGCAGGAGCAGTGTTTTCTGTGGGAGAGAGGAACTCCCATTGGCGTGGACTTTGGGCTTTTTTTATTCTTTGCAGGACTTTTACATACACAGAAATGGTACATAACACAATAAAGGAAAGGCAAAAACCCAAAAGGCATAATATGACTTCTTTGAGATTCAGGTATATCGACAACCATAATTACATCTGAGGAGGATGTTTCTTTACTCTGTGAAGCCAGTCAACAGACAAAAAAAGAGATCTTTATAGAAAACGCAGAGCACAGATTGTTTTACAAGAAAGTTATGCTAGAAGGATGCAAAACCGCAAACGGTGTGTAAAACAGTGTTCCTATTTTCACCCAGCACATAAGAAAACAAGGTAGTACTGTCAGACTTGTTTGCAGGAAGGGTCAGCTATGCAAACATCTGGCATCTAGCTTTCAGCAAACATTAAAAATGTAATTAATTGGCAGGATAAAATACTTTTCCAAATAATAATGTTTTCATTGGAACTGGAACTGGAACTTACCTTAAGTTACCAGTGCCATAAAAAAGTAAATGTATGGCATTTTTTTTATACATGGCATATCTTCCTTCTATACCTACCTCCTTCCACCCTCCTTTTTTAGTTTTTTCGTGGGGGTCTATGACAAGGTTTTTGTGATCTAGACGCAAAAAGTGTTTGTCACTTTCAATACTGGCTTTCCTTTGAGGGAGTGGCCATCTATCTACAAGATGAAGAGGCTAGCTAATATTCTGGCTGTCAGTCATTCAGCTACCGTTCTCATCTTTCTCTCCCCTTGTGTCATCCTGCTTCCCGCTAGTCATTTCTCTATCCTTTCATATTTCTACTTTACATTCTCTACTATTCCATCTGCCCATTTTCTCCTTTTCTTGGCCCCTTTCTGTTATCCTTCCCATGTCTTTTTGTCATGTGTCTTATCAGTCGGTGTTGTGTTACAGTATGTGTAAATGTCTGTAATGGTCCTTCACATTGAAGCAGGCATTTTCTTTTGAGTCTTCATGTGGACTCTTGGCTGGAGGAGCTGTGGGGTGTGCAGCCCTTAACAGACATGCTCTAACACACCATCCTGCTGGTTCATCATAGCCTCTGTTCTCAAACATGACCCATCATGCACCACTCCCCACTCATGCTGCTCCCAGGCTCAGATGGCACAGCACTTGCTTTTGTTCCCTCATTTCCATTAGAGGGAACAGTATTAATGTTAGTGGTGAAGCACATTGAATTGATCCAGCAAGGGCAGAAAAGGAGCCTTCCGACCGAGAACAGGATCAATAATTAGGTTTGACAAATGTATGGAAGTACCCACATAAACAGTGCTGTGAGGATTACTCTCATTAGCATAAGGAAGGTGTGGTAGTGTAAAACCTGCTGTGAAACGTGCCAAAGGGACCAGTTAACCCACCAAAGTGAATTTGATTACTCTTTGATTTAATGGAGAGTTTTAGTGACATGATGGTTATTGATGTTTAAAGACCTGCGTAGCGCCGGCTATAGTAAGATCCAGTGAAGAAACATTGAAAATTTTAATTTGAATGCGACGAAGAAGTAAGAATATTGAATTTTTGCACAAGACATTGTCTCTCAGTTGCTGGAGTCCGAAAACCTTTGCTGGTTAAACACCAGTGTGACCCCATCCTCATGTTTCCTCCATCAGGTCTGACTGTCAAAGCACCAGCAGGGTGTCTCCCTTTGTCGAGAATATTCTAGATAAAGAAATTCAGCTGGTGTCCAACTGAGGGGATTTAGTGTTATTTGTTATAGATATACTGAACTAAGTATAGTGTTCATATTGACACTGTAAACAATGTTGGGATACCCTTTTGCTGGTGCAATCCTTTTCAACATCCCAGCTTACCCATTCCTACAATAACCTAACTGTACTTTTCCTTTCTTCATTCTTAGTGAAAATGTGTTTTATTTCTGCTGACAGATACTATATGTTGGCAATGTTAAAATGTTTTCCAAATTATATAAATGTGGTTATCAAACACTTATGACAAAAATATGTAACAGAGGCAGGATATTTAACAGTTTAACAATACACTTTACTCATTACTGTCTTATCAGTAAACTTCACTCAAAATTCACTAATTATACATTAACCCAGTTTTCATATGGGCCGATATCGACAACATATACACAGACACCGATATATCATTGATTGACCTATATCGGCTCATAATATCGCCCAACTTATTGTGTGGTCCCTTTTTGTTAGTTAAGGGCTAAAGGACTAGAAAGTAACAATCTGGATATGGCACATTTTTTGTAAAATATTGTTGTTGAATTGTTAAAAAATATCTTTAGAGATTCATATATATTCAATTTCTCTCACAGAAAACCATAATGTGAACTGATTTGCAACATTGGCCACAAGGGTATAATATGCCATGAAGATGAGCTACTACGGTGAAAATACTTTTGCAAAATGTTACAGTATTTATTGTCATATAATCTATTCTTAGAGCACCGTGAAATTTTGAGACATATCTTGGAAATATCCTCATATGACAGACAAAACAATGGCAGACTGTTTTGTTAAAAATCACGCCATTAAATACCGATCAACCTTTTTATTTATGGCGAAGCAACTGCTTTCCAGCTATGGACTGGCTGATTTTATGCTGTGATCTCTGTTTCCCTACAAGTGGCAGTTGCTGGAGTTGTTTAGTTAAACATTTAGGTTTTGTGACTAGCTGTGCTCCCCCTGTAATTATTCTGTACACACAGTTTGACTTCATACCCAGCAATCTGTCTTCAAGGTTGCCTCCAGCGGTTTAACACTAGCAGCTTCCTCTCTGATTGGCTGGTCTGTCACTTCAGGACTTAGTGGGCTCTGAGTGTTCAGCTGTCTGAACCCAGCGTATTTCACTCCAGCCTCATCGGTTTAGCAAAGCGTGGCTCGCTTTCTGTCAAGGGGCTCACCAGCCAGCACCCTCGGGCCCCTTCCACACCCGGGAGTTACATAACACTGTCAGAAGAGAAGGGTAACTTGAGAGCTCGCTGTTCTCTCCAGAATGGTATAATAGGGAGAGAGAAGGAACTGCTTCTAAGATTCTGCATTTACATTTTTACATTTCAAGCATTTAAATACCACTTTAATCCAGAGAGACTGAGAATGTGAGAGCAGGTAGGTGTTTCATTATGTTGCTCAAGGACATTTTGACAGGATTCAGTACTGTTGATGGACAGGGTGACTCATGATTCTGCAGCAGAACGTTGACATATTCACCTTGTGCTGTGAAACACTCTTAAGTGTTGGCATATTTTTTTCTGACCTCACTGTATTTTGTGTTTAACACGCCTTATGTTAAAAAATGACCCTGACATTATTACACACAGAAAAACCTGTAAAGTCCATTCATCTGTCATTAGTGTCAGATCTCTGACTCATTGTGTTGCTGACATCAGATATAGAGCCACTCTTGGCAAATCCAATACTGAAACCCTGCCATAACATCAGGCTCACAATGTTCCATTTTTGGTGACTTTTTCAGAAATGTGTAAATTCAATTGTATGTTTATGATTGAGGTCATAGTTAGAGGTGTCGCTGTTCTACCTTATTCTGAAAGGTGTTTCTAGTTTTTTGTCCTTTCCATTTACAGACTTGAGAGAAACATCTCTGAATATGATGCAGTCCACAACACCACTGCTGTCACCACAGTTCTAAAACATATACTGTAATTTAGCAAAGGCCTTTTTGAAAGTGTCAAATGACATTGAACAATATAGGCAATGTAGATACTAGATAGTCCACACGAAACGGCTAATGGCATGCTAGTTGCTGCGGCATAGTTAACCCTAGGTACGTGGAATATACCGGTTGCAGCAGTCAACAGCTGCATACCGGGCTAAAGGTAGCTAATTACATTTAGCAGCAGTGCTTGCTTCAGCAACACAGCTCGCAATATCTGTCCACCCAGAAAATCCATAAATCACCTCGGTGCTCCAACTGGTCTCTGTTGTTCTTTCTGTCCAGAGTTTCTCAAGCGAAAACTGGAAAATATTTTCTCCATAAAACATGATCCAGTTTCACCCAAATCACTGAATTAAGTTGTGTTTTTGCTTTTTGTTATAAAGGTGTGATTTTTGTACAGTAATCCTTACATGATGCTCTGGCGAGGTTCTTCTTTTTACAAATCACTATCTTAAAATAAAGAAAACGTTTATTGGATGAAAAATGAACATACACCCTCAAGTGCAGGATGAGTCATCAACATTTTTACTGATTTTCCAGGAAGTTAAAATACCTTTAAAACAACTTTTTTGCAATTGGGCTTTATGTTGGTGTATAGGTGATATATAGAGCAAGACTTGTGTGATTAAAAACAGTTAAACAGTAGTTTTGACTTCATGTGAACTTTTAACATTGGACTGCATTCTTGCTAAGTAATTGTTTTTGTTGGATGTTTCTTTTTGCACAACTGATGAATAGGCATGAAATGTTTGTTAAAAGTGCAACTGTCTGATTTATTTTCCCCTGCTTAAAGTCAGACTGACTGAGTCCTGATACTGTACCACAGCATACTGTAATAGTAGATCCAGTGTAACTACAACATGGTATCCTTTCAGTGGAAAAACTCAACCTGCCTACCTGATACTGTGGGCACTCGCAGCAGGACAGCATGTCTTGACCTCACCAAAGTCACTGGTCAATGTCAGCTAGATGATGAGTGACCAGTGGCACCGTAAGGTCCCTGGTTTCATTTTACTTCCCTATTGGGACAGGGGGAAGCTAACAGAGCCTAATAGCCAGTAAGGTAAACAATAAGTGTACAGATGACTTAACCAGTCAGCTGCAGGAGCACACTTGACATGGAACAACTCTGGTGTCAAGTCAGCTGTGCCAGCCCCTGAATGAACAGCTTTTATCATAAAATGACAGGTGTTTGCTCATATTGCCTTCAAGCTTAATATAAATTAAGTCACAGTTCCCAAGGCAGCGATTAACATTCAAAATACCTCTATCAAGCATCTGCCCTTTTACTGCTTTGCTGCTTACGAGGATTGCAGCAGAAGCAGTTTCGTTCCAGCCTTTGGAGCTTGTTCGATCTCATATGTTGTAATCACAACCAAAATTGTAACACAAATATTTACCTGCTGATCTGACACTTGCAACCCATATGTCTTTCGTTTGAAGGTCCAGTTGAGGATTTAGTGGCATCTGCTAGTAGAAATGGCATATAATGTGGCACATAATTAGGTTTTCACTTGTGTATAATCACCTGAAACAAAGAATTGTTGTCTTTTTTGCAATATTAGAATGAGCCTTTTATATCATCAGAGGGAGTGGGTCCTCTTCCACAGAGCCAGGTTGTACCACCATGTTTCTATAAAAAAATGTGTAAAATAAACCACATACAGCTTTGTTTTTATACAAAGCATTACATCTTAACAAATCATTCATGTGAAGCTCAGTGGAGTGATTTATAAATAAACCTGGTTTGAGTGTATTGACACAGGAGTGATGCTCCTGTTTGGGTGTGTTGTGTATCCACTCAGTTACTTTGCAGAGGAAAACCTCTTGACTTTATGAACCTGTGGCAGCTTTCACCAGTCGGGCCACTTTGGTTAAATACAATGCTGTGGGATGTTGGGGTGGAGTGCAAGTTTGGACACATCAGCAGATTTTTATTTTTAGCTGCTTGTGTTAAGTAGGTTACCTGTCGGTGAGGTCTGAGTAATGGACTGTCTGCCCAACAAGCCCCCAGGCTACAATTAGAGGAAGCCTCTCATTCCCCTCTTTGTACATATCTCTGTCTCTCTGTCTTTCTCAGCTTCTGTCTCCATCTGTCTATTTCCATCTCTGTTATCTATCTTGATCTGTCTCTGTCTCTCTTTTCTTTCTCCCGCTCGTTCTCTCCTTATTTCCATTTTCTTTTCTGTCTTCTTTTACTGCCTTCAGTCAGTCAGTTTAAAAGCCACCAGGGGATAAATCTAATGGGTACAGACAATATGGAAAAATACACACGCTGACATACACACACATGCGCACGCACAGTATGTTGGATTTTAGAGTGATGGTGGACTATGTTGATGTAATCCCCTGCCTGTGCTAATGCTTTTTTAATCTCTCTGTATTTATTATGTCATCTCCAAAATGCTGAGGGAGTCTGTGCTAATGTGTAACATTCCTGCTTATGTATGCGCAGGTGAGAGGGGGGAAGTTGGAGGGTTGCTTTGACATTTATGCTCATCATTGTTCATTTGTGCATGTATGGTGACTATACTGCGTGCCCTAAAGAATGTGTGTATGTAGTTTTGTTTTACACAGGCTCTATAGGCCTCATTTCACACACTCTTGTGAAGCTGCTGCCTGAAATTTGCATGTACTGGTGTTGCCAGTTACAACCTAAAAATCCCTCCTGCTAGGGGTTGTGTAAATCATCCCACTTCAAAACGCCACTTTTCAGCAACTAAAAGATCAACACGCAAAAACTAAGAGGATTACCTGCAGTTAAGAATAGCCTCGTCTTCTCTTCAGATATGATGCTGCCTTTCCTACCACGGTATTATCACAACCAAAGATCCTCGTCCTTCTCTCCTCCCCGTCTGGAGTCAGAACAAACACAACAGCCTTCAGGATCCCCCCGACTCTCTGTTCAATTGATCTACCTGTAGCAGGGGGAGAGATTTTCAGGCTGAAGATTTGGTTGATGGCAGTAGTGCAATGATGCTCAACTCACTGCTAGCAGTGAGTGCTGCACTCAGTGACCACATCCAGATCCCTCTCCAGCTTCAGGGCATGATCAGCTGGTGATGCCTTATGGTGTTACACCCTCTGTCCAAGCCATGCCTGGAAGGGTGAACATCTGGATTCACCACATTAAGACTGTATATAACCATACTTGCAGTATATGAACACAGAAAGGGTCCAGTGACCTGGCCACATCTCTGAGTTACACTGCTGCAAATGCAGAAACACATTCATCATGATGCTTCACTGAAGACATCGTTGTATGGCAATTTGGTGGACAGCAGGAATGTGGAACTGGGACACTGTGATCGAGAACTGATGCTGCTGATGAGGCTGCAGTTCCTCCCTGAACACCTCAGCCTCCCTGCAGAGATCAAAGTGCTGCCAGCTTCAGCATACATGTACTTCCACACATCCATTTAAAGTTCATAACTCTTGTTTTGGCAAGCACCAAGGGAAAGTAAGAACTAATCAGCTCTGCAGTGAATCCACCTTAAAACAAAACAGATTTCAGAGACAGTAAGGGAGAACAAGGCAGTGACTATTGCTTTGTTATTCCCGAAACAACTGACATTGTCATTTTGAGTTGCGCTTTACTGAATATAGTACAGCAGGATGCTGTGGTGCTTCAACTTTCTCTATGCTGCAGAGTGTCGTAGTGGTGGTAGTAGTGGAGATGACGATAACATAGCGATATTTCCATCATTGTTCAGTCCAACATATAATAATAAATGATGAACTTATATATGATGATGAAGATATAAATACATGCTTACTGTTTGTTATTTCCGTAGATAAGTGATTTACTATACATTTTTTGAAATATTGTAATCTTTATCAGAACTGGTACATTGCGCTGCACCTTGTAAACTGTACACGGTTATCTGTGTGTGTACAGGAGGTGCTTTTTCCTCCCAGCTTAGCAGGACTCTTGAACAAATTTTGGAGCTACAGATACAAACCAGTGTTCTTTTAATTTCATAGCAGAAAGAGAGCATCACCACATGAAATATGTAAGAGAAAAGGCTGGTCTTGTAAGCCTGCACACCAAGACCACAGGGCTTAAACGTCTTTGCATGTTTGCTTTCTGCATTGAAAATGAGAGGAGATGATGCAAATATTTTGGAGGACACATGGAGGGGCAAGGAAAGGAAGAGGGAAGGAAAAGGAAGGAAGATGAAAGAGATCAGAGAAATATATAACA